>MJUT01057246.1:132781-182957 GCA_002080005.1 Gigantidas platifrons
TGGTGGTCTTCACCAGGTATTTAAGTTTGCCAGTGACATACATAAGGTTGGTGGTCTTCACCAGGTATTTAAGTTTGCCAGTGACATACATAAGGTTGGTGGTCTTCACCAGGTATTTAAGTTTGCCAGTGACATACATAAGGTTGGTGGTCTTCACCATTTATTTAAGTTTGCCAGTGACATACATACGGTTGGTGGTCTTCACCAGGTATTTAAGTTTGCCAGTAACATACATACGGTTGGTGGTCTTCACCAGGTATTTAAGTTTGCCTACCAATACTACACGAACATATCGCAGCAATATGTCTGAAAGTTTGTTGAAAGTGACGTTGCAGATCCATATACCATAATCCTAAATGTATGTTTTAGTAGATATAAATATGGCGATCAGACCTTACAGCAAAATGTAATTTGAATGCGTCTGGATGTAGTTCTGGTCATGTATCATAATATGATGATTATCATTTATTTTCTGGAATGCCTCAAGTTGTAAAGTGTGTTTTAACATTGTAAAACCCTATGTAAAGAGTTATGATAGTTGAACATACCTTGTTGATCAGGCTGTACATTCCTTGACATCATTGCCTTTAACAAGGGTATTGGTAATATCCGGAAGAGTCCAACTGCAGTTACTATAAAAACAAATAACACACATGTTTAATCTTATATAAAAGCAACAGTATTTATGTGGTGATCGAGGAACGTATTCATTGATATACGATATACAGCTAAAACACTATTTTCAATTTATTAATTTGTCAAACATATATTTTCAAATGAAATCGTATTTGCTTTTGTGATCTTATTTGCTTTTATATGATCTTATCTGCTTTTCATGTGCTCTTATTTGCTTTTTATGTACTCTTACTTGCTATTTATATGCTCATATTTGATTTATCTGTGCTTGTCTGTTTAAACAAAATAATTATGTTTGCTTGTATATATGTTATAGTCGGTTTTAAGAGCTCCATGTAGCTCATGTTATTTGTTATATGTATATATGTCCCGATTTTAAATAAAATTTACTTACTTACTTAAATGAACATCGTAATCCTAAACAAAGCAATATATTGGACAACAAATTGGTGGGGGTCTCCCTCAATATTGACACCGTCCAACCCGTTGATTATTTATTTGATCGATAAACAGATAAATACCGTATGTCTCGTTTAATTACCCACAATATTTTCAGTCTTTCATTAAAATGATGGAGTAATTCTTTTACTTCTCTAACATACTCTAGTCTATTTTCTCTTAAATAAATTACATTTTCTACCTTTTTGAACTTTACTATTTTGTTCTGATATTACTTAAGTGTTGCTTCGGACTCGCATAAACTATGTTCGTTCCATATGCAAGATGAATATAATATAGAATTTTTTGCAGCATAATAGGCAAAGATATTGATTAATAGAAACTGAATTTATTGTTTTAAACCCAATATTCTCACAGGGAACATCAATATACTTTCGGCATATTGAACGGGATTTGAAATTGTGTATTATGCTCATACAATATATTTAGCACTACGCATACGATCTCTGTCTTAAAGACACGACATAATTTATGTGGGCAAATACAATATCATACGATGACAGACTGCACAAATGGCAGCAACGTATCGAAAAATGAAAATATAAAAAGCCATATATCATCCAGTCACTGTTAGTAAGTCAAAATAAACCAAAGCGTGCAGCAGACGACACAAGTCCTAGAAATTCCATGTTTGTATCATTTGTAAACATATGCGCAGTTTTTAAAATAACAATTGCGATAATGAAAAGCTCTATCCTCTCAAGTCCCATACCAACCAATATGCTCTGAAGTCCAGCAAATAGTGGGCCTAGTTGATATAATGTTCTGTTGCTAACGAAAGAGTCAAATGGAGAGTAGTAGAAAATAAACACAATAAATAATAGCGGCAATCTGTTGAAACTTGAATTTTTCCTTTGTTCTTTACTGAAAAGAGAAACTATTTGTGGAATAAATGACCCAATTGACAACTTCGTGTTCTGTTCCGGACGTCTCCAGTGGTCTTTGAGTGTTATATAAAAAAAATCACGTAGACAAGAAGTACTCCTGTTGTCATTAAAAACGGATATGTAAAAAAGGTAAGTTCAATCAAATATCCCGTAATTATTTGTGAACAAGTTATTCCAAGACCCAACAAAGCATCAAACACGGCCATTAAAATGATCGTTGTTTATTTTCTGATGTGACGTCCGACATAAGAGCATATTTAGTAAAATTAAAAGTGTAGAATGTCCCCGAGAATCCATTCACCATAACAGCTATAACAAATAAATACAAATTCAAATCAAAGAACACAACTACTGCATACGACAGGAATACTAGATGTCCATTCCAAATAAGAATTGGCTTTCTTCCGATTTTGTCTGTCATTGGTCCGACTAATATTATCACTGGAATAGAAACGCCATATTCCGAGAACTTAAAATACCACGTCCAGCTAGCTGCTTCTTCTTGAAATTTATCCTCATTTGATACAGTACTACAGATGTGCTTGGAAACATTTTCCGTTTTGTTGTTAGCAATATTTCCACCGGAATGCTGCTTCAAATAATAATAGACATATTGTGGCTGCGCACGGCTTGAAATTTGTAAGGCAAATCCATATATCAAAGCGTAAATTAAAACAAATGTTCGCGTCGTTATCCGTTTCCTAGAATTAGACATTTTTTTCAATAACGCTGACGTTTTGTCCATTATTCCAAAAAATCAGATAAATAATATGCCATAAATATAAAGTTATGTTGTGAATTTATTCTTCATTATCAAAATAAATATTAAAACAATTTAGTATTACGTATACATATATACATATACTATGAATCTTATGGCGAGGGTAAATAAATTGATATTATTTTTTATCTATTTAGATAATAAACATGACGAGGATGTTACTGTTTGAAAATATGGGTTGTAAGATTAATGGATACGCTTGTATATTTGATGGGTATGTTTTGTAAATAGTTGTTTGTCCTTTTTCTTTTGGCCATCCATTGTGTTGTCTTTCTTTCGTCGATTTATGGATTCGGATTCAACAAATATTATGGTTAGGTATATTAACTTACCAAGGTACAAATTATTTCATTAAAGCAAATTTTAAACATGTTGGACTTTCAGATTGGCGAGTATTGTGCTAGAGTTATTTAACGGCATATTGTTATTAATCTGTCGTGGTCGTGATCGTATGGTAGTTGCATTTACAACCACCTATGCAATCGGTACCTTTCATCATTAAAGTTGTGAGTTTGAATCACTTTCGTGGCAAGGTGCACTCGATACCACATTATGGGATACAGTTTTTCTGTGACCTTCGGAAGGTCGATGGCTTTCTACGGGTACTCCGGTTCCCTCCGCAAATAAAGCTGAACGCCACGATATTACTGAAACATTGTTGAACGTTGCGTTAAACACCATAACCCTAATCATGTATACATATAAAATGTTATCAATGAGCTCATAAAAGACAATAAGAACATTTTAGCGCGATCATTTAAAATTGGTTGTCTATATATGTATGATGTTCAAATAAAGTGTTAACTTTGTATATTCAGGTGAACATAAAATTGAAGATACAACAGAAGCCGAAAAGACCACTTCTTATTTAAATTCTTTAACACTGGAAACAATTTTCATAATATATAATACCTATTTTTACACGTCAGTTCCATACCCTTTTTATTTTAGCGCAATATTATATCTGAAGGTAATTGTTTCATTCCTTCTTGAAGTTCTGAATGAATGAATTCGTCCATGACTTTTTCTATTAAGGGGTTCTAGTATGATGTGATCGCCATCTTTGATTCTTATAGGTCCCTGAATTGCTTACCTCGCTTTAATAGTTCTACCTTCCCATTTTAATAACAATTTCCTGCTGATGTTAGAGCATATCTGAGAATTCTTCGTATATTTTATATTGCAAAGTTTTTAAAACGTCATCTGCTTATATTGTGTTGTTCCTTTTGTCCGCAAATGTACCTCTTGACGCTATAACAATTCAAAGGATGTTAGATTGATTGTTCTCAGTTTACATTTCCGGTAAACACAATGGCCGCAAAATCCGTATTAACTCGCCGTAGACAACTGAATACAATCAACATATGCAAAATTACTCATATGAAGGATATGTCATTGTTGACGTTGCATAAAAATATATGTTTCAGATGTAATTTAGTTTGAAATAATTGTATATACCGACCATGTGAACTGACTTTTGAGAGTATAGACATATTTCCAGAATGCGACACACAGTGGCAATAGCTTCTCTCATTGTGCATTTCTCATTTATAATTATGAAAAGAAAGTTTAAACTGTGAAAGTCATAAATTCTACCAATATCAACAAAATAAACAATCACCTCTCATCCTACCTGAACTCACTGAACACAAACGGTACCATACTTATTATGTATAAAATGCATGTCTCCTGTCCTAGAGCAAATTCCAATTATCATGATATTTACGAATAAGGCTACTCATTTTGTAATTTGAGTGAGTAACTGAGTGGTTGTTGCTTAACGCAAATTCAGCAATTTTTCAGCTATATCATGTCGAGAACAAGTTAATTTACAATGAAATGATGATGAGGTCCACTTTGTACTAAGCCAACACGTTTAGTTGGATTTTCATAGTGCTAATTCACTAAAACAACAGTCCGCGGATAGACATGTCGCCCAACTTGGACACATTATCCTGATTCCGAGCCAACCAGTCTTTGCCCTTTCTCCTTAATTATTTTTTAATTAATCTCCAGTATTACTGTTGTGTGTTTGTTTCTATCAATTAGTTGCATTCTCATTATCCTGGGTTATAGTGAAGGTTCACAGGGAACATCCCTACTGAGCTGTTCAGCGAGTCAGATTATAATACAGAAAGCTAACCGTGGGCTATAGTGTGAAACATATTTGGAGCGTACCACGCTCGCTGCACGCTAACGACGTCAAAAAAATAATATTGTATTTAGTAGAAGGGACAGTGAGCACACATCTGTATATTTTGGAATAAATGGAGATGAAATTGATGAAGTAGATAAGCACTGTCATCTTGGAATAACATTTCAATCAACAGCTACATGGAAAAAACATATAGATGATATTTATANAAAAAAAAAAAAAAAAAAAAAGAAGCATACTCTCTTTTATTTTTACTCAGCCAAGTTAAACATTTAATAGATAGATATTCCCTTTTACATATATATTTTGCATTTAATAGGCCTGTTTTAGAATATGGAGATGTAGTATGGGGTAACAGCACTAAGAAGGAAACTGATTTTCTGGAAAGTGTACAAATAGGAGCGGGTCGAATTATAACTGGCCTTAGATGTAATTCCTCTAGACAAAAACTATGCCATGAATTGGAGTGGGAATCACTAGAAAATAGACGGAATAAACACAAACTGACATTATTTTATAAAATATTAAATGGGTTAACACCTGCATATCTTTACGAGTCGGTGCAATCGTACCTACCTAGACAATCTGGATATAACTTAAGAAATGAAAATGATACATTCCATCCACCATTTACGAGAACAAGTTCTTTCTATGATAGCTTTATCCTTTTCACTATTAGACTATGGAATATATGGAATACTTTGCCCCTAACTATTACTGAATCTCCAAGTTTAAATATATTCAAAAATAGATTGAAACAATTATGTAAGACTTTGGACACAAATGCATTTTATAATTTTGGAATAAGGAAGTTTAACATAGTTCATTGTCAATTAAAAAATTGAAGGCACATTTATTTAAAGATTTTTTATCTGATAATACTGACCGTTCAAACTGTAGGGTCCATTAGAAGATAACAACCATATTTGTTTATCCGTCGTAAATATAGTAACTTAAGATTAGTTTTATTAGATTCCATGCAGTCAATAATACCAAAAAAATAATAATGTTGACATTAATATAGATTTATTATTACATGGAAATAAATCATTGACTTTAATACAGAAATAATCAAAACTGTACACAAGTACATAAGTGACACTCATCGTTTGTAATTTACTTAGACCTCTAACTTATCAGTAACTCAGAATGGTAGTAGCACTTTATATGTTGCAACTTTAAACATCACAGGCATTTAATTCATTATAGGCTAAATTAAATTAATGTAAACTGTGAGCATCAATTTCTCTTCTAATTTATCTTCTTTTTTTATTTTTTATTTTTCCTTTTCTGCAAAATTAGTTTTTTTTGTTAACAAATTCAGAAGTAACCCACATGTATATATACTTTTTTCTTTTTGTAAATATGTCTTGTTTGATGATGAATGTTTTTTTCAGAAGCATTTCTTATATTGTTGAGTGTCTTGTCTATAAGTGTACACATCTATTTTGTATTTCAATGGTTTAGTATTTTATTTAACCTGGAATATGTCATTATTATGAATTATGATAGTTTTGATTAATTAATTATACTATTAGAATATAATGCTGGAAAATGTATGAACCTGATGGTTACTGTGCTACCCATTTCTAAGTTTGGTATTGTTTCTAGTTATGTTATAAAATGTGCCCTGCTGATAGCTGGTATTGAGTCTAACACAGGTCCACAATTGAATAATAAAAAAAATATAAAAATAATACACAATAATGTATGTAGTTTACCACCTAAATTAGATTTAATTGAACATGAATTTCAAGAGTATGATGTTATTTGTATATCTGAATCTCATCTTGCTAACTCTATTGATAATGATAAAATAAAATTAAAGAGTTTCCAAAATCCAGTTAGACTAGATAGAAATAGGCATTATGTTCTAATAATCCTTTAAAACGAACATAAATCATTTATAAATAAAACACAAACACTATCTATGGGATATCAGCTCGCCTGACAGTACAGTAAAGCTTCTTTATTAATAAAAAAAATACGAATTGTCTGCCCACTGTCTGTCATGACCGCTGCACAGTTCTAACATAACCATTATAACTCACAATCTACAAAAGAAATTTCAATATCACTAAATACAATATCAATATCTAATTTATTTTGACTAATAAAATATTCAAAAATTTACTGTACTAAAGGCAAGTGTCGAATGACAAACATATACCATTTATCCACCATTACAACTATTCCCGCTATTCATACCCGTAATACCCGTGCTACATACAAGTCCATCCTATATCAGCTAACTAAGTACACAATTACACATGTTTATATAAACATAAACAATAACACGTGGACTTATAGTAAATAAACGCACGTGTTCTTGTACCATTTATAAATTCATTTATGTTCTAATAATCCTTTAAAACGAACATAAAGCATTTATAAATAAAACACAAACACTATCTATGGGATATCAGCTCGCCTGACAGTACAGTAAAGCTTCGAAAAACAAAGAAAGGGAAAATAACAAGAGAAATTAAATACCAAGTTTTCTTGTAACAGACAATTTTTGATTCAAGTCTTCTTTAATATAACCATCTTTAGCCTTCTCGCTTTTCCATCTGCCGTGTTTCTTACAGAGTATGTCTTCAACACCGGCAGCTGCAGCAGCAGTTGCCCCTCCTCATCGTAAACTATGAAGACCAAAGTGGTGTTTTTCTAGGCATATAGATTCAATTGCTGATAGTAATAATTCACGAGCTCTGGTATAAGATATCGGACCAGTTTTCCTTAATTTATATCTACCTGCAGATTTACAGTAATATACTGATCTAAATATGTATTCACTAGAAGTATCTGAAATATCTGCCATTTTTAGATATCTATCTAAAATATCTACAGGACAAGTAATTAATCCTGTTCTAGAAATAATAACTTCTTTACCTTCCCTGTAAATATCCGTTTTGCTCTTTTCTAAAGTTAATTGTACATGTGATGAACATAATACTACGTTTGATCTTTTTAAATTTGCCAATTCGGTAAGTCTTAAAAACCCAGCATAACTCACTAGACACATAGTAGCAACACGCAAGTCTTTCAAGGTGCAATTATTAGAACCGTATGTAGATACAATTTTTTGGAGAATGTCCAGTGCGATAGGTTCTTTTTTCTTAACTATGTGCCCTATTTTTCTGTGAGCTCCTTCACGTACTGAGCGAACTAGGTTTGATTTGCATGGGTCACTAAAACCTGAAAGAGTATGTGCCCAGCTGATAGCATACATAGCTTCATCGATTTTACTGGTTGATTTTGCCGATTCAGATAGATGTATCAAATAAAGTGCTATGCTAAATTGGCTTGCTGGCAAAAAAGGAAAGGAATGTAAGTTTGACCACTTACACCATGAGTTGAAGGCATATCTATATTTCTTCTGTGTAGTATCCGGTTTTGATGCCATGGTATATGATGGTAGCAATTTTAACAGATCATCCAGAACTGGATCCAAACCACTTATAGCCTCAAACGTTTTCCACTGACCAACAGAGAAAATATCTACAAAATGTATTATATAAAATGACGATAAATAAAATACATAAAAAAAAACTTGAATATATAATATTACATTTTTTGTGACCATGACGTCAACACTTTTCGGCCTTGTCACATCTATGACCGCGTCAACTACAATATACCAGCTCGTATATAAGACCATGTCATTTCTACACTTTAGTTTGCATCTAACAACACCGCTAAAACAGGTGTTAGGAAAGGTTCTGAACCAAATATATTATATTGGTGCAACCTTTAACAAAAATACCACTTGTATGTTTAAACTCAATCACATCCTTCAGTCGAATCTTTACCAAATATCATCGGCCAAAATGTTGCCGACTTCCATCTTGGAACAATCAATGTGCCTTTGGCTCTACAGTAAATCAAATGTTTAATGTATCTTATCACTAGATAAATGGGTGGTACTAACAACATCTTTACTCCAATCTTGATTAAAACAATCTACACCCGATGAACCTGGGTTCCAAAACTGCGAGTTAAACTTGACAGTTTTAGCATTCAAGGAACTAGCAATCGATCCGCCGTATATGGACCCAGAGTTCATTCATAAACTGAAAGAAGTCTTCCGAGACTCCCCAGCAATTGTATGAAGTTTTGCATTCATACTTCCACTCTGAACAATGCTAATACAATTCTGGTTGTCAGTAAACCACTTGATAACTTTGCCTTCAAATACATCTTTAAATGTCAAAAGAGCCAGCTCAATAGCTTTTAATTCTCTCCATGTAGCGATTTCTAAAGTTTCTGATAACTCCCACGTTCTATGGAAAACTTTGTTTTCCAATTCAACTGAATAAGCAGCTGCACCAATACTGCTGGCATCTGATTAAATCAATACTGAAGATTTGTTGTAATTCATAAGCTTTTTAGAATTCAATGTTTTAATGTTTTCATTCCAAAATTTTAGTTCGGCAAGAACTTGCCCGAGAAAAGAAAATTGCAAGACTCTATCCCAAGTGAACCTAGATTCAATAGCTATGTAACATGTCTTGGTCATTATCCTAGTTACATTCCCAACAACTGAATACATGGAGATAACCTTCCCAGTGACTTGTGCTAATGTTCTTGCAGAAATATGAGGATATTCATTTAAAACCCAAGTAAAATTTGAAATCAAATCTGAAATTCGTCTTTCAGATATTTGTAAACAGAACTCTGTTGAATTTCTAATTATGCCTAACCATTCTAAGCATTGAACTGGATCAAATACTAATTTTTCTTCATTCATAAGAAAACCTGCATCAATCAAAGATTGCTTCACAAATTTGGACTCATATATGCACTGTGTCTTATCCAAGCACATGCCAAAACCATCATCTAAATATAGAACAACATTAATTCCGTTTTCTCGTCAATATTTAACTAACGGACGTAAAGATTTTGAGAAAATGTAAGGCCCTGTACAGATACCAAAAACTAGCACTGTAAAACAGTAAATTTTTTCTTGCCATGCAAAACCTAGAAAGGTATGCTGTTGAGAACATATATCAATATGAAAATATTCTGAGGATAAGTCAAACTTATAGAGATATGCATCTTTCTGAAAATATTGGATAGCAGTTTTCCAATCTTGGAACTTTATCTTATCTTTTCTGATCGACTTGTTCAGTAAGCTCAAATCGAGAATCAATCTCTTCTTGCCAGACTTTTGAGTGGCAACACTAAGGGAACTAACAATATGAGGTTTAAAGGTACCTCTACAATACAGCCGGAAGTCAATAATTCATTGATTGATTTTGTGACAAATTCAAAATTTTTAAAGCATATCTGTTATTTTCTAATCTCATACTTTTATGTGTGTCGATGAATGGAATAATGTAACCATCTCTGATAGTATCTATAGCAAATGAATTTGCCCCAATTTCTTCCCAAAACTTTACATGTTTTGATAATCTACCCTTTACACCATGCAAATTTACTTTTTCATAACTACGTTCTTCAAAATATTGAATTTGGCTTAAAAAATGTTCGATGTCATCTGAATTCTGATGTTCTATTGTACAAAAATCAAAATCTTTATTCTTATCATTGACAGCTGTTTCTGTTTCTCTACTTCTGACCATTGTGTCCTGTTGTGTTGCTACCACCACTGGTGTTGTTGAAGGCTCCTGATTTGTTGAGAGGACAATTTTGTCTTCAGTGTCCTTGCTGCTTAAACAGGAAACAGATCTCCCATGTGCACGGCTCACGCCGTGCGCCGCCTGCACGAAAGGGCTGACGTTGGAATTGATTACTGTATGCTGGATTACCGTAGGTCTCAGCAGGTTTTTGATTCGAAACTTTATATGGAGCACTCCTGGATTTAGATTTCATGTTACGCATGGCGCGTCCTTCTGCCTGTCGAATTTTCTTCTCGTCTTCGCTGTCGGATGCTATGTCGTTGGTTTCGTATTCCCGCACGGTGGACCACTCGGCTAGAGGAGTGTCGGCGATACGGATCAGTTTATTGCGAGATTTTACTTTCTCAATCAGGTCAAGTGTTGTTTTAACAACCTGCGTTTGACATTGTGGAATTTGTTTATAAAGTTTATTAAGTCCATCTAATGTTTCTTCATTGAATTTGTATTGCACCTTGTTTCCTTCATGTTTGAACTTGATTGAAACATCCTCCTTCAATTTTTTAGACATTAAGTCCTGCGCGTCAATCAGTTTAGACTCCAATTTATCCACTTTAACGTCCATATACTGCTTAAATAGTTGAAAAGCATCAAGTATATCCTTAGGTACATTTTGAAGTTCATCGTTAGGCGTAGAATTCTGATTTCGATTCGTAGACTGGTCATCTTGTAGAAGTTGTTCCTCGATAATATCAGACATAATGTCAAGCTTGGAGACGTTTACTGTACTGAAGGCAAGCGTCGAATGTAAAAAACATATAACATTTATCAACCATTACAACTATTCCCGCTATTCATACCCGTAATACCCGTGCTACATACAAGTCTATCATATATCAGCTAACTAAGCACACAATTACACATGTTTATATAAACATAAACAATAACACGTGGACTTATAGTAAATAAACGCACGTGTTCTTGTACCATTTATAAATTCATCGGTGGAGGTGTGACCATATATGTGAAAAATAATTTATATTACAAAGTACGTACTGATTTATCAATTAATAACTTAGAATTACTTTGGGTCGAGATTCGAAATAGTAATAATGACAAATTTTTAGTTGGTGTTATATATAGGCCTCCAAATTCTAATTTACATATATGGGATTTATTCTGTGAGTCTGTAGATAAAGCTGTTGATTCTGATTGACCACTTTTTTAGTTGGTGACTATAATTGTGACATGTTGTCAAACTCCAGTAACTATTATAAAAAGATATTAAATCGTTTAAATTTGAAAAATGTAGTATTTGAAGCTAAAAAGTTTACTACCGAAACAGGAACTTGTATTGATCTATGTACAAAAAATGTATAACTAACAGAAAACAATTGATTAACTCAGTGGATGTCCTTACTCCAGTATGTAGTACCCATGCTCCTGTCTTGGCTGAAATTTCATTCAAAACTTTTAAGCAAAACTCCTTTAAAAGGCAAATAAGAAAGTATAATGCTGCTGACATTGAAGGGCTTGCTGATGAACTGAATACTACAAATTGGGATAGTGTCAGTCCTAGACTACTAAAAGATATTGCTTATTCAATTTCTAAACCACTTACAGAACTTTTTAACATGTCTCTTTCAATTAAACATGTTCCTCTGTTATGGAAGTATGTAAGTCCAATTTTTAAAGGTAACGGTCATCCACATTCATCCCAAAACTATCGCCCTATATCAGTAACCAGCATTGTATATAAAATTATGGAAACATTTTTATTTAAACATTTATTTAATTATATGAAAACAAATAATATCTTGTCAAAGTGTCAATCTAGCTTTCAACCAAATGACTCAACTGTTAATCAATTGATTGAAATATATCATAATATTATTAGTAATAAGGATAGGGGAGGGATGTAAGATTTGTTTTTTGTGATGTTTCCAAGGCCTTTGACAAAGTTTGGCATAAAAGCCTTCTTTTCAAACTTAAGCTGACTGGAGTTAACAAACAACTAATATCATGGATTGAAAGTTACCTCTCAGATCGTCAACAAAAAAGTTGTTTCGGAAGGTTTCTCTTCAACCCTTAAGGGTATTAAAGCAGGTATTACCCAATGTTCTGTTTTGGGTCCGTTCCTTTTCCTTGTATATATTAATGATATTGTGAATGATATAAATAATGACATCCGGCTTTTTGCAGATGATACTTCCTTATTAGTGGAGCTTCGTAACACCGAAATTTGGCAAAATCGTGCACTTAATGATACAAGCACC
Organism: Gigantidas platifrons; assembly: GCA_002080005.1. Classification (NCBI taxonomy): domain Eukaryota; kingdom Metazoa; phylum Mollusca; class Bivalvia; order Mytilida; family Modiolidae; genus Gigantidas; species Gigantidas platifrons. The sequence goes on from MJUT01057246.1 coordinate 145,555, forward strand.
AAACTTTGCACATGTGTTATTTAGTCCATATTGAAACATTTTCAGTGCCTGGCCACCCGGAAGTCGGCCATATTTAAAGATGGCGGCCAAATTACAATAAGACTGTCTCTGGCAGGCTAAATTCCCAATTCGCATTTTATGTACATGTGCATAATTGCATATAAACTAATGCAAATTATATCTTTGCTGCATTAGATATGTTATTCAGCTACATTAGTCTCACTATTTTTATTATTTGACTAAAACAAACCTTTATAACAGAGGGGCTTGTTCGTCCGGATAGTGTACATATCACAAGGGAGTTAAAAATGGTACCTGGTGAGCGATTGAACTGAACGTAGGTATTCAATCAAAATTCAATCGAATCCTATTCAATAAAGTGCAGTAAAAGGACAATCCCTCGGACTGATATCTGTTTGTTTTCAGTCTTGTTATTTGTGGTAGATTTTTATATTGAAATCTCATTTTTCAAAGCAATTGTGTTGTTTTGGTTTTTGAATTGTATTAATTTTTTGTTTCAAAATGGCGTAAATAATTCGTCTTTCAAAAATGTGTAAAGTCGTAAGTTCCCTCAACAATCATAAAATAATCCCCCAAATTCTTCAGGGGAAGTATGGACCGTCCAGATAACTCAACAAGTACTCATGTTTCAATGTTTTTGTGTGATAAACATTCTCCAATGTCCAATTTAAGGGAGGCAATGACTATGAAACGTGATGAAAGGTAATGCAATTGTACTGTAACTCTCCAAGACGAACGGTTGCTAACAAAATTAAATGCTGGAGATGCTATTGCACAAAAATTCAAATACAATTCAGCCTGTCTTGTGGCATTTTACAATAGAGAGAGAGACAGCAGCTATGATACAAGAAGATGAAAGTAATAATAATGATGCCTCACTGAAAGATATTGCTCTGGCTGAATTAGTGTCATATATTTTTGAGCGACAATGAAATTCTACAGAATCAATGGTGTTTCGTCTTGCAGACCTGGTATCGATGTATGAGGAAGGACTAGCAAAAGCATAAATCAAAATTCATGGGATCATTTTGAGCTGACGAAATTCACTCAAGCATACCATCGTCTTTGCATCAACCTGTGAAAATGATTTAACATGGTCCCGATATGAAATCCAAGTTAGAAAATGATAGATGCAAGTCTGACTTGATCATTTTCACAACTGTTAATGTTTAACTACCACCAAAGTCCCCCAAAAGGACAGTGCAACAGCGACACTCTCTTGACCGTGAAACTCTATTTTGTGCTTATCTTGGATTTCCCATTTATGCCAGCAGCTCATTGATATTTTTGTCCAGTATGGCTTATGTCTTTCGTACAATCGTTCAAATTTCTACACAGCTTGGGGAAGCAGTAGTTGAACGGTTTGTCTCCGAATGTGTTGACATCATATTTGATGTTTACCTTGAGATTAGTTTAAAATCGCAAAGATGAAAGGAACGAGGAACGGGGATCTGGTTGAAGCATGACACCGAATTCATAGATACAATTTCTGCGAATAAATGAGAACAAGACATAATTGTTTTCCTTCCTTGCAGAACAGATTGATCTTTACAGCCATCTAAATTGGTTTGATTAACACAGAGAAAACGTTCTTTGCAATAACAGTATTGATCGATCAGGTCTTCGCCCTTGCAATCACGAAGAGGCGGTTACATGGATATTTGCTCATGTGAAACATGCGGCCTTTCACGAATTGAAACCATCTTTAGTTATCAGTACTGACACAGATGTTGTTGTTTTAGCTATTTCTATGTTCCAGAAACTTGAGAAAGATAGATTGTGGATAGATTTCGGTTCAGTCAGATATTTTATATGGATACCGATTCATGGGACATCTATTTCACTTGGCCTACGGGCATTAGGTGTAATATCTGTACATGCGTTTACTGGTTGTGACAGAGTATTAATCTTTCGTGGAAAAAGTAAGCGAACAGGCATGGGAAATATTGAACGATGCGACAGATAGGTTTGGTTGGGTGTTTCACCTGCTGTCATCGGTACCTTGGACATAGAACTTATAACCATCATATACCACAAGACTTCAACAATGTTTGCCTTGAACAAAGCACGTTTCGAAATGTTTGCCCGGAAGCAACGCCAGTATGATGCCATTCCATAACTAGGGCAGTTTTGCTCGAACATACACAAAGGAGACACATGGCTTAGCTTCATGATTTGGGATTTTAGTTACCCAAATATCATAGAATTTTTGCCAAAATTTGTAAAGGGTATGGGGTAGTATTTTTACTCTTAGGGGACTTGTTCTACAAGAAGTGATAACTATTTGAATTTCATACGAAAACTACAACATTGGTCTATTTGATAAGACCAATATATTTTGTGCTAACATAATAAATCAAAGTTCATAACGATATTAAAGACAAATTATAAGAAAAAATTAAAAATTGGAAAATCCGAAATTGTCCATTTTTCTCAGATTTTGACTACAAAATTGGAATTCAAGAAGCTATATTGTGTAAATTATGTCCACTGTATACAGCAATAATCAATGTATACCGTAGTGATGTTCAGGTGAATATTTAAAGTGTATATTTGTCAAATGTCCTTAGATTTTGCTCAAATAAGTAGGGGGTAGGGGTAATAATTTCAATTTTTTTCAGCATTTGTCTGATGAAATATTAATACTCATGTAGTCATACGTTAGCTAATGCATTGCTCGTTTTGGTGACACCTGCAGATTTCACATAACTAGAAGCAGTTTGATTCTAAAAAGAAAAGAAGAGAAAATCTGGAAAAAATCGAAAATCCAAAACATTTTCATTTTTGGTAGAATGTGACTACAAACATAATTCCAAAACACGTCCTATTGCATATAAATATTCTTTTTGATAGTTTGCACCAAAATATTATAACAGAAAAGTTACTTTTGCTATAAAGAATGCTTAAATGAAACTGACACACACTATTTTACACTTTTTTCAAATTTTCAACCGGTAGGGTTACAATTTTAAACAACTTTCCAATCTTTTATTATTACAATAAGCTTTCTGGTATAACTATCATTGACTTCATACCATAGGAAAATGATAAAAACAATTGCAATTAAAATTATCATACCAAATAGTGTCCATTTATGCAGAGACTGTTATTCAAATGCCGCCATTTTGAAATTCAAGATGGCCACCTTGATAAACAAGGAATTTTTGTGGCCAGGCATAAAATCTATTATAGCACACTAAAACGGTCATCTGTGCAAAATTTCATGATTGTATCACCATTTGCATGATTATTGTCATAAGCAGCTCCACTATATGTATAGTAGTAGAAAATGATAATGCTGCAGTAGCAACTTCTCTGACAGATGACTGGGATGTTATTTCCAACTGGGCTAAGAAATGGGCAGTTCAATTTAATCCTAAAAAAAACTAAAAATATTGTACTTAGTAAAAGGGACAGGGAGCACCCACCTGTATATTTTGGACTAAATGGAGATAAAATTAATGAAACAGATAATCACAGTCATCTTGGAATAACATTTCAAACATCAGCTACATGGAAAAGACATAGAGATGATATCTATAAAAAAGCATGCTCTCGTTTAATTTTACTTAGATAAGCTAAACATTTATTAGATAGATATTCCCTTATACGTATATATTTTGCATTTATTAGGCCCGTTTTAGAATATGGCGATGTAGTATGGGGTAACTGCACTAAAAAGGAATCAGATTTATTGGAAAGTGTACAAATAGAAGCTGGTCGAATTATAACCGGTCTTAGATGTAACTCATCTAGACAAAAACTATACCATGAATTGGGGTGGGAAACACTAGAAACTAGACGGAATAAACACAAACTGATATTATTATATAAAATTAAAAATGGGTTAACACCTGCATACCTTTATGAGTTGGTTCAACCATATCTACCTAGACAATCAGGGTATAACTTAAGAAATGAAAATAATACGTTCCATCCACCGTTTTCCAGAATAAGTTCTTTTTATGATACATTGTAGTTTTATCCCTTTCACTATAAGACTATGGAATACTTTGCCCCTCACTATTACTGAATCTCCAAGTTTAAATATCTTTAAAAATAGATTAACACACTTCTATAAAACTTGGGACACTAATGTTCATTATAATTTTCGAATAAGGAAGTTTAACATATATGTTTTCTAGGGCCTTTTTGGACAACGATTCAAAGTCGGGTAAGAATGAAACTGCGATATTATCGGGAATTTTTTCTAAAGAACCAGACGCGAGCTTGGGATGCTGAGCAGCCATTTTGCAAATGTAACCAATAATCTTGTGGCTCATAGCAATTGCTAAGGAGGCGGGACTTCAATTCTTATCTCGGAACTATGAATATGTATCCTTGCTTCATCATTTCCAATCCCCATTAAAAATATCTGTAAACGGTCCTCTTGTCCAATTCTGACATCTCTATATGTGTATGCCTTTTCATAAATACATTTTAGTTCATCAGCATATATTTCTATAGTCTCTCCTGTCTTCTGCTTTCTTCTATTAAATTGGACCCTGTATGTCTTCAAATCTATGACTCCAAATCTATTTTTGAGCTCGCTTATTAGCTTGAAATAGCTATTCAGGGTGTTTTCTGACATTTGGTCAACAGCAAAATATCCAGCTGCTCCCTGAAGTCTGGGCAATAATTCCTGCAGCTTAATTTTATTGTTCCAATCTTGTAAGCGTGCTACTGTTTCAAATCTATTTATCCATACTTCCCACTTCTCTTTCCCAGTGAAAGCTGGTAATTTAGCTATGGAAGTATGTTGTTTTTCCTTTGTTTTGGTCTTACTATTTGACTAGTTGCTATACTTTATAAATCTGATTCCTCGGTGCTATCTTCAGATGAAGAAGAAAATGACTCATTATAGCTATAGCTGCTTGACTTTGATGGCTCTCGCCTTTTCGCCCTTTTAATATCTTGGCTTGGCTTAACATTTTCTCTTTGTTCTCGGAGTGTATCCATTCTCTTTTTCTGGAGTATGTACTTTCATTCCCCTAAAAGCTGTTTGAATAGCGACCACTACTTGGGTCGTCATATCCTGAAAGGCATATTTCATTAGCCCATACAGACTTTCTTTGTCACTTTGTGCTTGGTCAGCTGGAGGTTCAGCCTGAACTTCAGCTATATCTTATGTCCGTCTGTATCTAAGAGTTCTTGGTCTCTGGGGAGAACAAACTTTTCTAGTACTGCTCCCTAAGGTGTTATGTCTAAGTTGTGGTCGAAGTATCATAGTATCATTCATCTCTTCATCTGAGTCTATATCTAGGTTAATTAGTCTGCTGGTTGTTGGTTTAAGATCTTCAATTTCAGACTCTTCAGTCAGACCAGTTTCATACATGTCACTCTCTTCTGTAACAGTTGTGTTCTCCATTTTGTTTTGAAGTGTATGGGAACTACTGTTTTTTTCTTTTCACCATCTTAACACCTGCTAACTTCTACTTCTATGTATAGGTTCGTATCACTGGACCCAATTAGAAATCAACTGATATCTTTAAATGGATCCCGCCGAGGATGCCAAAAATTATGTAGCGGGCTAGCTGGAGAAATAAATAAACCACAAGTTCTATTCTATCCCTTGATAGAATCCTCAAATATACCAAGATATTACTGATATAAAAATATTAACAAGGTGATTCTATGTGTCGCTATGCATGTACTGGTAAAGCAATACTATGTCTCGCGTGCAGTACTAACTTTTAGTACCGGTGTCATACAGTAAACCTTCCCCGATAGTAGATTAACCCCCCGGCAGATTTACTATATAGTAAACCTTCCCCCATGGGGAACGTTTACTATATAGTATTTATTCCGCATAGTAAACGTTCCTACCTACTGTTCATTTTTTTTTCAAGTACTGCAAAATGGCTCCGTACATTTTTTTAATGCAAAGCATGTGCTTTTTTGTTACTTTTTAATCATAGCCGGATATAATTAATGGTATATAACAATTAAAATTAACACGACTAAGGTGCTAAATTCCGAATCAATAGGGAAGGTTTACTGTATAGCAAATATTCCGAGGGGGAATGTTCACCATATGGTAAACAATCCGGGGGAAGGTTTGCTATGCGGAAGGTTTACTATACGACACCGGTGTTATATGGTATTTTGAACCCCATGGTAAATTGACCCCGGGTGAAATTTCATATGATATTTTGACCCCGGGTTCAATTTTTTGTCATTCTATTTTGAACCCCTTCATGGTAAATTGACTCTTCCCCCCTCCCCCCACCGTCATTTCAACAAAAAAAGAGGAGTTCATAATACCATAAGACAGGGTTTGATATACCATAGGTATGGGGTTGATATACCATGGGCAGGGCAGTCAAAATACCATGGGTTGGGGTCGATATACCATGGGTAGGGGGGTCAATATACCATGGAGAGGGGGTTGATATACCATTGGTAAGGGGTCGATATACCATGGGTAGGGGGTCGCTATATCATGGAAAGGGGTCGATATACCATGTGTAGGAGGTCGATATTCCATGGGTAGGGGGTAGATATACCATGGGTAGGGGTCGATATACCATGGGTAGGGGGTCCAAATACCATGGGTAGAGAGTTCAATATATACTATGGGTAGGGGGTCATAAAATTTCAAAATTAAAAAAAAAATCTAAATTTTCAAAAGTGTTCAAAATTTCAAAAATTTGTTAAAATTTAAAAAAAAAATCTAAATTAAAACAAAAATTAAAAATTTTCAAAAAAAATTTGAATATTTCAAAAATTTTAAAACTTAGCAAATTTCAAAAGATTTCAAAAATTTCCAAAAATAAATTAAAAATTTTCATAGAAATTTAAAAAAATTTCAAAATTGGTTTCGCTGAGATTCCCTATATAATGAAAGGTTTACTTGTTTACTTAATATTTTCAATTTTTTTTGGTTAAATAGTAATTCATAAAATAATATTGAAAAATGATAAAACAATTATAGCCTACCATGGATTTATAGACCTAAAATATATATCGACCTCGGACTTCGTCCTCGGTCCATATATATTTATAGGTCTATAAATCCATGTATTGACCTCAATGGAAGGCTATGTTTGTATAATGTACATTGTATGATGTATATGTTTTTCATAAAATTTATTAAAAAATAATGTAGAAAGGTTTATAAATATAAATAAGAAATAAAGATATATTTGTTATTCAAATGTTAAAAAAAGTTAAATTAATTTTTGATTAGAATATTACTCTTCATCTAGCTTAATCACAAAATAATATTAAGAAATTATTCTACAGTTTTCTAATTTTTATTTAAATCAAAACTGTTGTTAAAAAAATAATGGTTTCATTAAATGGTCATTTAAACGTCACTAAGGCGACGGAAAACATGGCAAAATTGATGGAAAATATGTTCAGTTTTAAATAGTTTATTTTTTTTACTATATTTGATAATCCAATATTCATCAATAAAACAATTATCCGGATCCTGATACCTTACATGATATGTGGATAAATACCAATTAACAAAATATATGTCTCCAGATACACTTATTATACACAAACATGAATTTATGTCTCAATATTATGTTTTAATGTGTTTATGTAGTCTTGTGTTTTATAATTATGCAATATGTGTTTAATAGTTACTCATATACTGTTGATCTCAAAATTTACTCAGAGCAAACTGATACTCTATTAATTAATACTCTAACTAATAAATCGTATATAGCCTTATGAAGTGTTTAAGGATTAAGCACTAGAATTTCAAGTTTCTTAGATTATCTATTTAAATTTGGACAAGACAGGTACTAACAACCTCGCTAGTAATGTATGCCTTGAATTATTAATAGACAAAAGTTCATATTTATTTAAATTTGAACAAGACAGGTACTAACAACATCGCTAGTAATGTATGTCTTGAATTATTAATAGACAAAAGTATATATTTATTTAAATTTGAACAAGAAAGGTAATATCAACATCGCTAGTAATGTATGTCTTGAATTTCTAAATAGTGACTTTCATATTTTTGTATAACTGGAGATAAGTGACAAAAATAATTACTCATAACCAATATAATTTCAATACCTCATATAGACAAAATTCTTGCTAAAATATTAACCTAACCCATTTAATTTATTAACTGAATTGGTTCTTAAATGCAAAGCAAAATTAAACTAATTTGGTCAAGTCTGAACTTTTCACTAAAATAATAAAGAACTTGAACATTTCGATTTTCACAAAAAATGTAATGATGAATTATTAAAAAAAAATGTATTTAAACCTTAAATTTACTATCATCAGTCAAGAAAATATCTTACTTTAAATATTCCAGAGAATTTAACACAACCCTGCTTTTGAAAATAAATTAACGTGACGTTTGCTTTCGAAAATAAATGATTGTGAAGTGACGTCTGCTTTTGAAAATAAATGAATGTGAAGTGACGTCAGTTTCAACGTTACGTCACTATTTATAGTTGCACTAAAATGCCTGTGCAGTGCACCAAAAATCTAGTGCAGGCTTGCACATTGAATAGAAAGTTATCAATCAATCAAAACAGCGTATCGAAAAATCTTTGACCAATCAGAAAATAAGTGCACCAAAATTTTGGTGCAGGCTTGCGCATGAAAGCCTAAATCAATAATCAATAAAAAAAAAAAATAACGTGTATAATAATCTCGAACCAAGCAGAAAAATCGGTGCATCAAATACTCAAAAGCGAATTATAACAATATATCATCAATTATAATAAAACGATAAATTATGTCCATTTTACATAAATATAAAATTCATCAAAACAAATTTCATCAATAGCAATTATGTAATATAACCTCTGAGTTTAAATGTCAATAATGGCCGACGACGAGAAAGTGGAAGTGTTAGCCAACACAGAGATCGAAACATTAACACGTTTAACTAAAGATTATCGACTTCAAATTGTGATTCTAGGAATAAATATGACCTAGGTAAGTTAATATGTCATGCCCTAATAAATGACAAATTTTATGAAACATATGTTGATCTCTGTATTGCTATAAGAAAGGGACATCTCAAAATACAAAATAACCATAGTATTGTCAACGCCATCTGCTAATGAATAATCAACGGTAAACGTTATCACTTAATTCATTCTGAATTCGAATGAAACACTATTTCTGATTACTATACAGAAAGGAATATCAACAATTTTGTTTACTGACAAATAAATATACAAAATGAAAAAAATCTACCCCCTCCTCCCAAATTGGACTCAAATGGCAGATCTCACAATATTATACATTTATTTTATTTTGCCTTGCTTAATTTGTTTTACTTTTTCTTTAGTTTAATTATTTAAAATGTTTAGAAAGTTTACAAATTTCACTTCACTTGTAAATTTATTATATATATGTATGAAGTATTAATGGTGCTTATAATTACGTGTATTGAACATAATTATCCTATATTTTTGATATAATTGTTATATACTTTTTTCTGAATGTATGCCTTGTACATGTAAAAAGGAGAGATCTTGTATAGGCATAGCCTGTTGTTCAATCCCATTCATATGCAGTTGTGAATAAAATATGTTTAAAAAAAAAAAACGTCTTTTGTAGAATTCTAAAAAGAGTAGGCTCATTGTAGCCGCTACGCAAAACTAAAATTCATTTCTACCCGGTTCACACATACCTTCCCTCATTCCTATCTAATTCTTATACATTATTGAATTTTTGTCTAGCCCTGAATATAGCCGACATACTGATTTCTGTATGTTAAGCATTAATCAATTAATCATTCAGTTATTCACATTATTATTTACGATGTAATCGCAATTTACAATATGATCTACAAAGAGACATGAAAAATTATACATCACTGACATTTTATACTACATTTGTATAATATTTAATTATAAAATCATTCTTAACAAACTGGCGTATGCCATTTTTAACAAAATAGTTATATCAATGTAAATTCTTCTTCGATTATAATTGAACAAAATTGCCAATTGAATAATAATAATAGCTAAAACAATCTTTTTCCATGAAATTGGCTCGTCTGGAGTTATTCTGTCGTCAGGAACTATTGTGTCGTCAGGATGATGATAAAGAACCTGAAATAAAAATTAAAAGTAAAACACATTAATTCGGTTGTTTCGAATCATTTCCATTCCGTCAAAATTTTGTTATTTTCGTCTGCCATATCACGTGATTTCGATGGAACTGCTGGTCCTGAGCTTCCGGTGTCAATGTACACAACAAAAACTCCAATCGATATGTGCCGTTTTAACGTTCGATTCTCAAGTTAAAAATATCATAACATCTTCTGTAAAAGACAGATATCAATTAAATGATTTTATTTGTATCAAAGACTTCAACGCAGAGACAAATAATTGTTTAAAATTAAATTTGTTTTCTTCCTTTATTTGCGGCTGTCAGCATCATGAAAGGAAAACGATCTGCCTTTATGTATATATTTCTTATATAAGACAGATAGTGGGGTACCGAACACCAGTATTTATTCAGCGGTTTCCTTGGCGTCTCCATATTACAATTACTTATAATCTACCGCATCTACGACTATGATATGCTGACGTTGTCACAGTAATAGCGTAAACACCGGAAGTCTCCTGCCTATTTGTTCAGACGTCAAGACACGAAAAAGACGGAACGTGGTCGGAATTGACATGATTCGAAACAACCGAATTGGAAAAGTTTGAAGACACAACAGGGGAATCAGAATCCATAAATAGAAGAACATAGAATACCATGATCAATCAACGGCAATTAACGATAACCAATGATCGACAAAACACGACATAGAAATCTAAAGAATGAACAACATGACTCCACTAAAACCCAGGGGTGGGGGAAGATCAGACGGTCACATTTATATACTATAAGATTTTATAGCTGATGTGTTGTAACTTGGTGGCCTAAATCCTGTATTTCTGTGGAATACATATTTAATGTTATATAAATTATAATATGCATAGAAGGATGGCAGCATGAAACATTCATCCACTATGCAATATGTATTGCAGTGTGCTAACATAATACTTTGATTCAATAAGCAATACGTCTAAAAAGTGTGGAACCATGATACATTGATTTAACATACAGAATATATAGAAGCAAGGTAACATGAGGAATTGATTCAATATACAGTATGCTTACGAGATTGTAATAAAGGGTAAAAAACAACAAAACTTCAAAGTCGCATATAAACTAGGATAAACACTTGGATTTCCGGGTGGATTGGCATATTATCAATCATTAATTGTTAAATGTAGTGATTCGAGCACTGATTCTTTATTTCACATTAACTGATAACTAATTATGGATGTATAAACTGGAGCAATAAAATTTTAGAGATGCCAAAATAATAATCATAGGTCGTAAAAATCGAAGACAGAGAGACAAACAATACAATGACCAAATGGAAAAATGATAAACTAAAAAGCATTACGCAAAGAAAGCACAAAGAACAGAGATTGCACAACAAAAACATATCTCAAAACTGGTGGTGAACTCAGGTGATCCGAAAGGGTAAGCAGCTCCTGCTCTTGTAGTGTAGCCCGTCAAAGTCCAATGAACCACATTGGGAATATTGAAATATCTTTTGTCACGAAGTTTCTTCCTCAATCACATCACCCCTCCTTGTCAATATGTAGATGTAGGTCAAGGTAAGAAGCAGACCAGTCTGTATCTGTGTATTCTTTATTTCAAGTTTAATGAGATTGATGCGAACAACAAAAACACTCAACTTTGAATTATTCAGTGAAATATATTATCTATATAGTGGGGCTAGTTTCTTGTCGTTTTGTGTAAGAAGCCCCTGTGTAAAGTGTGCTTCATACAAATAATAGAACAAACCGTGGAGAGGAAGAAAACATTTGATACAGATAGCACGGTTTGTTGCGGCATTTTTGTTAGGATCAGAGTTTTTTTTGCTTTTTTATACAAAATAAGATGTGCTCCTTCCTAGAACAATATATTTGTATCTACGTTGGCCTCATAGTTTTTCTTTTGTGAAACAAAGTCGAACTAGTTATTTTAATCTGTCTTTTACCTTAGAGTGAGAAATAGTTGTTTAAGTTGCAGAGAAGTCAAATGTTGCATTGATATTGTTTGAGGAGATGGACCTTGATTGTATGAATGCTTCTACTTAAAGACATTTAGAATTGTTCAAGAAGCTACTATATGACTACAAATATTAATCATGTAATTAAGTTGAAAAGAATGCAAGAAACATTCACTGAAGACTAACCTGGGTCATCAGCTCAAGAACTGGGATATCTAACTCTGGTAAGGTTGTAGAAATATATGAACCAGCTGGATCGGCATCTGTGCAATAATTTGCTATGCATTTAAATCGGGTATCTATTAAACCAAGGTTATTCCTAAATCGTGTTTGACGATCATTATACTGAAGGTCATTTAATCGTTGTTTGTCAGCATGGGTCAGGACTCCATAAATTGGTATTTCTGAAAGTAATATGCGAAAATGCATTTGCATTTGGCAAAGCAATTTTCATAGTGATAAAAAAATATTGCTGGAAAATTTTCATTCTTGGATTTTTTTTAAATTGTGTTTCTCTTGTTGTGTCAGTTTGGCCAGTTTAATAAGGACAAATAAACATTTATGAAGTAACAACAGTACTACTAAACAGTATATATAAATGTACTGTGTGAATATTAATCAGGCAAGCATAAATTGGTTAGATCCACAAATAATAACATTAAGTATTAGGCATGATGTGAAAAGATTTGTCCATAACAGCTGCTTTGAACACAAACAAAATGAGGTCAAATTATAGGTCTTGGACATGTTATCTAATCGCTTTTCTTTGAGTTAAGATGAACGATTGTGACAAACATGGGACATTTTAATCAAAAGTGGTGTTTGTATAAACTTAGATTTATATATGCAAATACCACTGATCACTCAATGCATAATTTGAAATTGTATACATTGGTTCGACATTCAGGGAAGTAATAAAGTTGTCAAATACGAATTGTGTGGTCAGTGGTAATCGAATACAGACATCAAGGTCTATAAAATTAATTAAAGTCTATTAAAAGTAATTTGAACTTTATTAAGACAGATCTTTTTTATTAATGAAAAGAATAAAACGGCATCACTTGCTGACTTCATAAGATGGCTGTTTAGTAAATGTAGTCGAACTGTCATCGAGGACAAAAACAGTTGATATACATGTAGATGAATAAAAGTAAAAAAATTAGTTAAATAAGTACACAGATATGTTCAGAAACATTGCTAGTTATGAAATACTGGCCGTTGACAGCTCCCAAAATCAGCGAAATTACAAAAACAGTCAAACTTCCCAAAATAGCATTGCATTCCCTGTTCGTTTCACTCGCTACGTTTGTGAAACTTGACTGGTTTTATTCCACTTCGAACTTTAATCAGGATACATTGATAATATGTCTGACCCCTGTGATTTAATTTTTTGTAGTATAATTGTTGTTTATGCTCAAACATCTTTATAACTGACTTCCATAATAGTGTTTACTTATATTTAGAACTATTGCTGAAAATGTAAGTATGACATAAAGTGACGTTGACCAGTCAATTCATATTATCGTAATTAAGAGTTAACAGTACCTCTGCTTCCTCTCTTTGCTGTTTCTCTGATTGCTCTCAGTAAACTTTCTGGTAGAGGCGGAATACCATTAGCTGTACACACAACAATGATACGATCAACCTTTGCTGTCACCGGTCTCTTGTTATACAATTGTCTTAACTTATGAATATTCTGTCCGTTGTTGATATAATATTGACGTACACTATTTAAGTCTTCCCCTTCTTTGAGCTTTCCATTAAAAAAAATGCTAAGCATCTCTTTGTTAATTTCGCTTTCCTCATCTTCCAACCCAGTTATATCAAGAAACGTTGGCATTAACGCAAGGTTGTTGTCATCTTCTATGTAAGCTTGTTTAGGATAACTGAAATAACAAAGTACTGGAAGTAGGTTTGGGATGCATTATGGAATCAAAAAGACGATACAAATATGTATTACCATATTTCTGTAAGAAAACAAAAACAAAAGACATGAATATAGAATTCGCCGACATTCGCCTTAAAAGCAAACACATAATGTAATGAAACAAAACATTTTTTTTTATTTTAGACCCAAGAAAAGGTATAATAGCAATGGGCAATTCTGATAAAATTCCAATTCGAGAACTTTGTGAATAATACTATCATATTTGTATTATTACACATTTTTGCAAGATTTCGTAGTGTGCCATCTACTGTTATATTTGTACAGTCCCCTAATAATAGGTGTTTTACCATTATCATATACAATGTTACACTTCTATACAGAAGGTTAAATATGGTATGTACTGGATATCACTTATCTTTCTCCTGAAACTCCGGTTTTCCCCACCAATAAAACTGACACCACATTATAACTGAAATATTGTTGTAAGTGGCGTTAAACACCATTACCCTAAACCTAACCCCCGTTTGTTGTCTAAGAAATTGTCAAAGTTTATATTATGAAGAATTGTTTATGAGTACATATTAGTAACTAATTAATATGTATTTATGTATGATGTTATGAATCCTACCAATGTTGATTGATGGATAATTAAAACAAAATCAGATTTGTTTTTTTTATAAAATATATAGAGTTGAATCACATCATACACACTGCTATCATCTCCAAAGGATGTATTATAAGAAATATTGTACCAAAAATTAAATTTTACATATAGGTCCAAGGCTTATATGGAATTCAAATTGACATATTAGGAATATTAAGAAAATATAATAATTATTTTTAAATTACATTGTAAGACGTGATGTTTCCTGAATATCATGTTCACCATAGTCTCCCGATTTAGCAATTTCTCTCCAGCAAGCCCTGTCATTATTTTTAAAACTTGCAAAAATAGTGTTCAGAAATGAGGACTTGCCACATCCAGGGGGTCCAATGACAGCTATATTTAAAGGTCTCCGTCCACACAGATCATTACCGACAGTCTCCTGGCACTGCAGTATCAATTGGGTTTTCAGTTCTTTACTCATCTGGAAACGAGCATATATTATTTCTGATTATTGCAGTGTTATTCTGTATTAATAAAACATGATGAAATGATGTAATCTGATCGCAACAGAAACACACATTCATACATCAAGTTAACTTCAATAAGGATGTGATATATTTCATTTGCTGTTCAGATATACATGTGGATTTTTCTACAATCACTATAGCTTTATTATATAAAGCCACCGATCGCCCGCCAGTCACTGACAAACATTACCACAATAAAAGTTGTATGGAGTATAGATCGTTACGTTTGGGAATCGAACTTACACCATTTGATAGTCATCGTTTCTGATAACATTGGTAGAGATAAACCCATCTACCATACGATCATACCCACGTCAAGGCTGCGAACTTTTGGACGTTGAATTTGTATCTAACTTTGCAATTATTATCTATCAAGGTTAAAGTTCTCAGTTCGATTCCGACTGAGGCGAAAAATTCTCGATGCAGCTTTATTGATAAACTTTCTACAGTGACTAACGGCATGTGAGCTTTGCTTTTATCTTTTGATAAATTAACTTGATATCATGTTGATGCTAAGAAAGAAGCTTCTGATGCAAGAGTTTCTAATGGTTAAGCTGAACTGGAGTCATCATATCGAAAGTTTACATTTGCCATCATGGCTAACCCTTACGGACGATCTGTGTCACTGATGACCACGGATATGTTGCGTATGCCGTAATAAAATATTGCGTCAATCTTTCCTCTGTAATGAATTCTTACAGGACGTCTGGTTATCACTATGGTATCTTCAAACCTTTGCTCTTGTGTATTAGAAATGGGGAATATCCAAACTCGAGGGGCTCTTATGGATAAATTGTCTATTTGATTCATCCCGCCAGTTTGGGAGCTGATATTTCTCTTATTGGAAGTAAAACAATTTGGTTGAGATATTGACACGCCTATTTGACCATATACTACAGACTAACGAGTGTGCTGACATGTTGTAATAGGCTAGATAGATCACAATAAACTTATCATGTTTGTTGCTAAAAAAAAATACAGTAATTCAATCTAAAAAAATTAACCAAGTAAGCTAAGAAATCGTTGGGTTTTTATTTACGTTAAGCACATTGCTTTTGGCGATACTGTTTCTTATGTATTTCACAGCGAATATAAAAAGAGAGTATAAACAGCGAATAATTCCATCAATATTAAATAATGAGCAATTACCTCTTACCACAAATTCTTAAACGCAAAAACCATGGATTTTCAAAGGATGTAAAGATATAAACAAACAATAACAAAAACATAGCGTATACGTATTGCAATGGCCATCCCTACACAAAAGTATTGATATTTTCGAATGACAGCTGTTGTATCATTCATATGACACGAATAGCCATCACGATAAAACTCTATACGATTCTTTTTATAGACACACATATTGATCAAGCTCATGGGCACTTTCGTTTCTTAGTTTGACAAATCACAGATCGATCGTGTTAGACTCTATACGAATTACTTCACGTGTATAGATAAATAAATAGCAACTGTCATACACAATTTACATTAATGATCCAGTATTCTTAACCTATGAACTTTGGTTATTTCAAAATAATTATAAACATAAAAACCATGAATCGTCCATAGATATTTAGTTTATGAACTATAATCACAAATGTATGCCCTTTGATTTTTTTTGTATATTTTCTCATATGCCATACTCATAGAACAAGACATTCAAATAATTCCGTAGTTGTCCTAAAGCATTCTTGCTAATTGAAGCAAGGTATATGCTAACAAGAAATCCATAATTCATAAATTTTCAACCCCATTATTCTCAAAGTTATGATAAATACACAAGTATCGACGTAACCATTATTCAGCCTTTATTAACCAAGAGTTAGTGCTAGAAATACTCTGCGTTACTAAAGTCGTCCTCAATACACTTACTTGTAGTAAATCATTTGTCAGAATGGCTAATTGGGTCAATGAATCCTTTTATTTTTTATCTAGTAAATAATGAATATAATTGGTTGTGTTTCCTTTTGAGAAATATATTACCTTATAATACACAAAATATCAGTTCAATGTCACAAATGAAATAAGAAACACAGATATAAATATGCCTACTTTCGGTTTGGTTTCTTCTTAGTCCTTAAACGAATTAATTGATAAAGATATTTGACGTCACCTGTGAAGTATATGATCAATATGTTTTTATCCATGCTGATTGGACACGTGTTTATATTTACTAACAGTAGGTCACTTGTTTGTATATCAAACATATAGTATGTTGATTGGATAAAATAAAGGTTTATAGTTAGATACGTATATTTTCTATTGGTCATTTAAATGCCGCAATGAGGGTATTTACTTCTTATGCATATTAATATGCTAATAGCACGATATTTAAAAGCGCGAAAAGGTTTCGTTATAAATGTAGTAACGTAAGTAAGTTATTCGAAGCTAGAACTTTCTGCAGCAAAGTTCGTTCTCCGCTATGGCAGAGCCGTTACTAGAACTGGATGACCAAGAACTGGAGTTGGATCGACAACAACATCCTGAAGTTGCAAACACCGCACAGTGAGTCACAACCCCCTTCGCGCCCAGCGCACACATTTTCTCAGTCTGAACGCAATCCTTCAGATAGTCAAGAACAACGTCAAGATTTATTTCACACGTTTCAGTTATTCAAAACTTATTTAGACCATAAGTTTGTAGACTTTAAATCATACATTTTATCTGAACAAGACACGCTAACTAAGAAGTTCTGGGAAGAATGCAATATTAAATTTCAATCCGAGGGTAACCGTATCCAGCTTAGATTCAACGAGGAGATTTTGGACGGTCTTCACAAGCTACATAAGCTAATTCCGTCTACTGACAAGTCCGCTAGTCGCAGCTGATTTAATTACCAAATTAAGAGAACGCAATAAATTAATTCGTATTGCATACAATTCCACTGGGGGCTGGGCAACCGTACGAGAGTACGAAAGTTCAGGGTATGCCGACAACGAAGAAGATGAAAAACGCATCAGACAGGCAGAAAATAGGGCCCTACGTTCAATTAAGGATAGGAAAGTCCATACGCAGGTGTACCCTCAAATTCCTGTCAGGACACCAGACGCTCCAGCAGTTCAGACTGCTCATAATCCTGCTTACAACTCTCTCCGTTATCCACCACCGCCCTTTCGGAACAGTGCCGCACGGCGTGGGTCGTGCATGTGGGACGTCTGCTATATCTACAAGCAACCCGGACACTGGAAGGCCAACTGTCCACTCAACAACTTCAAGACTTCAACCAACAGCAGTAATCAGCAAACCAGTTCTGCAGCAAAAGAGTGAGGTGACATGTGTAAATCATAAGTACTTTGATTATTTATTCTGTTCAGACAGCTATGAATTTGAATATTTTCTGTCCCAAGTTCATTTTTTTTTAGAAAAGTTAAATATTGCTTGCAGTAAAGATTTTAAAGGAGTAAAGGGTAGATTGGCTAAACACACAGAATTTTGGATGCATATAGACGAGTTTCACAATGTTTTTCCCCGGTCGTAATATCGTATCTATTCCAACGTTGATAATGTCAGAACGAGGCTGACACTGTATCGTTATTAGCGACAAGATGGATGCATCCGCAATCATTGATGACTTTTCTGTAGAACACTTGCGTAAAACAACAGTTGTCAACTTAAAAACATTACTACGGAACCATAATGAGCCTGTTTCTGGGAACAAAGAAATGCTAGTGGCCAGATGTTTCGCATTGAAGTCAAGATTGGAGGCACAAAGGGCCAAGGAAGCAGCTTCCGCAAGTGATGATGACCTTTCAAATGCCGGTGATGATAACAATAATACAATGTTTAACCCGTTTGTCGATTTTGAACTGTGTCGGGAAATTACATACTATATATTGAATGGTTCCGCCAAGAACAATGAATGGAGCGATGACTTGAGAACGCTGATTGAGGTTAATTTTCATCAACTGTATGAATACCTAGTAATAAGGACACAAAAATTCGAAGGATCTGTTATGAAAGGCTCAACATACAAAAAATTGAAATCCTACTTGTATTTTGTGGAGGGACATATATCAAATGTTGAAATTACACGTGGATATGGACATGTATGGGTTAGGGCCAAAGTAACAGCCTCCATGAAAAAAAATCAAGTATAACGTTATTGTTATGTTTGATGAAGAAGGGGACGTGAAGTATGCAGCATGTGAATGTCCAGCGGGTATGTATATATGTATATATTTTGGGCAGTGTTCTTTCGTAAAGTCTAAAAGACAGGATTCTCATCCAATACTTTTTGAAAAATTGGGGCGGGGAGGGGAGCAAATTTTATTTTTCATGAATTGTTGTGGAAAATGCAGTAAAATTTTAAAAATTACCCCAAAACACTGGCAAATTTAAAGAATTGACCCAAAATTCGAAATACAATTGTGCTAGGGGGTTGGAAAAATTGGGGCTGGCGGGGATGAGAATCTACGATTTTTTTATTTGGCCTAAATTTTTTACCATTAGGGAACAACCATTTAACTTGAAGGGGGTGACGGTTTTTATTTTTGGACAGAAAATTGTTTTTGCTCGAAATGAAAACCAGAAATTTTTTGCAGCTTTGCCGCAGAGCCACAATTAAATAAATGTTTGTTTCCCCTTTCACGTCCCCTGACTTTTAGGGTAGGTAGGTAGGCTTTTTTTTACTGGGCACCAGAATGATTTTTTCTTTGAGAGAAGCAGAATAAAATGTCTTTTATTTTATTAAGACTGTTGTTTAATACGAAGAACAGTTTCACCCTGGAGTTGATTATAAAACCACGATAATGTTACTAAAATGACCATAGGGAACAACCATTTAACTGCAATAAATAATAATTTTTGGAAAATGCAATAACATTTTTTGACTAGGCAGCTTGTTTCAGAATCGGTCGGCGAAAGGGGAAACGAACTTCATTTTTATTTTGACCCAGTCAGATTATTTTTTTCTGGAAAATTCTCATCTTCAAAATATTTTCTTTCTTCCCATTGCTTCACAACAATTTGTTTTTCTCAAAAAATTTATTTTTACAATGTACCTATATCACGAACAGAATATCTTTTTTCTTGAGTCTCATGTTCAGAATATTTTTTCTCCATAAAATAGAAAACAGAATATTTTTTTTAGAAAAAAAACATACCCCCCCCCTTCAATTAAATGGTTGTACCCTTAGCAAATATGCTACGATAACAGGCTGTGCCTTTAGCCACTAGCCCTATGACTGTGACTAGTAAAAATCGATTTGGGCTAGTGGAAATGAGTATAAATCTTGTTTGGACAAATAGGAAAATTTCTTGAAATTGGTCTTTTGGACTAGTTGGTCAAAACTTTTTTGGTGCAGACTGAGATAAAGTCTAAAATTTAACTACAGTACACGTATCAAGAGTATACATGTAGAAACATAGCAAGTCATGAACAAACAGAAGGAGAATCTGTTTCTCATGTGATTTATTCAGACTGTGTGAAATAGTTTTAGGATTTGTCTGACCGAACGGCATATTTTGAATTTTCTACTATAAATGTCATATATGTTCAACTAAAATATTTAATTTTTCTGTCGGCCGTATGAAATTTTGTCTGACATTTCTGAACTGATTGGGTCAGCCAGTATTTCGCCATGACTTTTTCAGTCTTTCATGTTTTAAAAACCCCTTGCTAAGTGCACCAATTATGTGACGTCATTTGAATGAAAATGGAAATATCACACAAAAATAACCAATGTGGTGATTACAAATACATGTAACATTTAACATCCTAAGAATAGGAGAAATATAGAAATCATGAAACATTTTATAGTACAATCATTCTAATTTTTTTTTAACAATTTGGTGTTTTCAAATCATAGGCAATTTCTTTTTTTTTACTACCCTAGACATCAGATCCCTGTGAATAATTTAATATACTTCATATCATTATTATATGCATATCTTTTATTTATCCAGGGACTTATATAGTACTATATAAATCCTTGACTTATTCATATTTGTGTAATGTATTATAATTATATTGTATTGTCTTGATGCACGCCAATGTATGGTTTACTATTTGAAAAGTTCCTAAAAAATTCTGAAAAATTAGCAAATTCAAGAGATACATGTACCTAGTTTTATTTTTAAGGGGGTATCACTGATTGGGAAAGGTGGGGGCCCAGGCGCATTGAAGCTGAAAATGGCCCATTGAAATAATAAAATTTTACAAAGAATCTTAAGAAATGGCCCATTGAGATTTGAAGCTGAAAATGGCCCATTGAAATAATTAAATTTTACAAATAATCTTAAGAAGTGGCCCATTGAGATTTTTAATATTGTTAAAAATGCTGAAAATGGCCCATTGCAAAAATGTCTTTTCCAATCACTGGTATGAACATGATTTGTGGGTTCTGCCTCATGATATCAATATGATTTTTTCTTTAAAATATGACTGATATTTTTTTTCCAGTCTAGGAATTGGAGGTTGTGGAAAATGTAACCATGTTGGTGGTTTGCTGTTTTCTATAAATAGCTTCACAGCACATTTACTCCTCAATTGCTCATTAAATCTCTACTGTATGATGAACCATCTTCCGAATATTTGGAGTATGGCAAAAGACACGAACCAGATGCCATAGCTGCATATGAACAGTATAAGAAACTGGAAAATGGAACTGTTAACAAAGTAGGTATTATTTTATCTGAAGAGCGTCTAGGATATGGAACTAGTCTTGACGGAATGGTAACATTTAATGGAGTAACCGGCAGTATTGAATGTAAATGTCCAGCTAGTAAAGAGGGTAAAACTATTCAAGAGGCATGCAGTGATCCAAACTTCTGTCTTCAGTGTGATGAAAATGGAAATGCAAAATTGAAATCTAATCACTATTATTATATACAGATCCAAGGACAACTATATATAAGCAAAGTGGAATTTGTTGATTTTGTTGTATGGTTTGGGGAAAATTGTGATGTCCACATAGAGAGAATATATTTTGATGAGGNAAAAAAATATCTCAATTTTTTGGCACTTCATAAAAATGGTACCAACCTACATGTATGTAGTGGTAATTTTTGGGAGTACTCCTCTGTGATGGACAGTATGCATATTAATCGGTACAAACGTACCTGGGAAATGAGGAAGGCGGCCGAAAAAAATGTACATGTACATACAATACATGTATTCATTGTAGTAGAATAATCTACCAATACTTGTTAGAGGCAAACTAAAAATGGTTACACCATATACATGTACAATGTTGTTACTTGTGATGGCTACATGTAGCCTGTGAATCTCTATGTGTGAAATCGAGCCCTGGTTGGGAAGTCACAAAATAAATGTTCAATTTTCATGTCATATGTGATAAAGTTTGTTAGTTGCTGACAACAGGATAGCAATTAATTTTCGCAGGGTACTCTGGTGTCCACCGCCAATAAAACTGACTATCAATAAATTACCCATATGGGGTAGAAAGTGATGTTAAACCCGACCAAACAAGCAAACAAACAAAGCTACAACAACACAATATTTAATTTTTGCATAAGCTCATGTACATGTATAAAACATAAACATATTTGTATTGCCAATCAAGGGCCCACTAAGGGCACCAAGAAATACATGTAATGACATTGATTGCATAAATAAAGAAGAAGATACAAAATAATAAACAGTAAACATTATTAAAATATACTGCATGTTTACTGACAAGATTAATTAATTAAAGCCATCTCTGATAAATTTACCAACAGCATTCAAGGTATTCTTGTCTTCAGAAGACATCAAATAAATAAATTGGTCTTCATCATCAAATAATGAAAAATTTTGAACTTTTATCAGAAATAAATTTAAATAAAATATCTCGCTCTTGACTAAATTTTGAACAACAGGAAATAAAATGAATCTCATCTTCAATAAGGCCAGATTGACATTTGTCACATTTTCTTTCATTTCTAGGTATATTTAAATATCTTCCAATTTCGATTTTCAATTTATGTGATGAAATTCGTAATTTGCAAAATGATTTTCTGTATTCATGATTTTCTAATAATTCAAGATATTTCTCAAATCCAAAATTCTGCTTAAATTTCAAGTAAGTCCCCAATTTACCATCAACTAAATAATTTTTCTTAGAATACCAGTATACCATTGCCTAAGATTTCTATCAATTAACGTTTTAAATCTAATTTGCTAATATTTATAATGTTTTGTGAAATTTTCAAAAAATCTTAGATTTTTTCAATAACTGAAAATCACGAAGTTACCTTAGTTCTGTTCATCTCTTGACTACATAAATAAGCATCTTTCAAAAAAACAAAACCAGTATCATATAAATTCTCTAATCTGTACCAATACAAAATGTAGGACACCAGGAAAAAAAAGCAACAACGTGTGTCAAATACAAGTAATTGAAACTTTTGGCCTTTTTATGGCATTTTTAACCTTGGTTTGGATGTCTTTGTGACCAGTAGACATTGGCAATAATTTTCTTGGAAATAGGTTTTTCAAATAGAGACTAGGAAACAGTGTCTGGTTCAGGTAACATGGCTTAAAGTAATAGAATTATTTTTATTACTTTTAATAAACATGATCAAGATTATTTAAAAAATATTGCAAGTACTTACAAAAAGGTATTTTTTTTTACAAATACAGGTACATGTACTTGACCAAAAAAAAGTTTCACTAACATGCTTAAATTTATATAAAAAAAAATATAGATGCCTGAATTGAACATTTTTTTCAGGCCTAGCAGCATAATCAGAACTGACCTGCAATTGAGCAAAAATAAAATCTAATACCTAGCGAATCTTTCTTACAATTTGGTTTGCATGTTATAAATAAACGTTGTGAATATATTTTTCAATTCACACTCATATAAAACAGTTTAAATTTGATAATTTCTGCATTTTTTTTTTAAATTTCAAAATATAAAGATTCCAGATTTTCCAGGTAACTTGTATAAAATGATGAAATTTGAAGAAATATTTGGTATTAGACATGTCAGATGGCAATAATTTGTTAATTATAAAAAAAAATGGTTAAAATGCATGACTTTATTATTTTGAAAAGCTTTTTGTACTTTATTTTGTATTGCTTAAATATCGTTAAATTTGAAATTGAAATGCAGATTCAAATCTTGAAAGGCCTCCTTCATGCATGTCATAGCGGTGAATTGTAACTAGCCTTACACTTATAAATCAGTCACAATTTCTCTGTTAGAATTTCCTGGTGGTACTAAAGGTGGCATAAAATTTGTTTGTTAAATATGCAATAACTGAAAACATTTGATTAGAAATATGTTTCAAACTTAAAGGTAAAACACCGTCAAGTATACGATAGTTCTTTATTCTTGCCATTTCCCTTTCAACAATGATACGAACTGCAGCTACATGTATATTCATCGTTTCTTCAACGTCTTTTGAAGACAACTGCTCATTTGGTCCTCTAAAAGGAGGTATGTTCAGAGTAACACCACGTGGTAATATATCATCTATGATAAAACCTTTATCTGCCATAATGTTATCTCCTGTTTCTAACAAATCTAGAATATCACTTTGCTTTGTAATCTCTTTGTCAGACACACGTCCACCCCACAAATTTGACACAAAAGTGCAAACGCCATTCGGACTAACACCAACGAGTACTTTATACGTATTGTGATGTTTGTAGTTCGACCATGTTTCTGATTGTGCTGCCATTGAAGAAGGTATTTCAATAAAAACTTCAGTGCAGTCCAAAATAATTCTTGTTGTTGGATATAATGCAAATGATTTCGGTAAATTACTAGCAATAAGTTCCTTTGAAGGAAATAGAAAAATTAAAGGTAATTCGTGATATAAAAAATTAATCCATGTTGTGAACACTTTGGAAAATTGACCTTGAGATAAATTAAAGCGCTCTGAAATATCTCTGACAAAAAGTCCAACTTTAAGCCTCACTAACACAATAAAGAATTCATCTTTCAACGTTATTTTTCTCTTTTGTCCAGGTTTAGAACCTTGATTCTGGTACGATTTAGAATCTGTGACTTCACTTTTTCCTCTCCAATATTGAAGTTTTTCTGCTTTTGATTGCAAATATCCAAAAACACTCTCAAAAATACCATAATTGGAAAACCCGGTATAAAAAAGCATTGCCTTGTTGTCATCTTTTATTTTGTCTAGTGAATATTTGTTTTGTTCATACTCCTGCAACTGTAAATTTAACTCTTCAATTTCATTGGTACATGTTTTAACTTTTTCCTTTAAATGTTGGATTTCTTTTGTAAGATCAGTTATACATTTACA
Organism: Gigantidas platifrons; assembly: GCA_002080005.1. NCBI lineage: Eukaryota > Metazoa > Mollusca > Bivalvia > Mytilida > Modiolidae > Gigantidas > Gigantidas platifrons. Next base: position 170,826 of record MJUT01057246.1, read on the forward strand.
TGTAGTGTTGGTACTTGCAATTGTGAATTTGAAATTGTCCAGTCCATTGCCACTCAACATGCTTTTCTGAAAGTCCTCTTCATCCCATTGAGTGCCTTTATGGCAGTGAGCAGCTTGATCATGCAATAGCATGACAAATCTACAAAAAAAAACAAAGATAATTTATAACAAGGAGAATCTTAATACATGTAAGTAATAATTAGGTCTCTCATATGATTACATGTACATGTAAGTGGTGTACATGTATAATAGGAGAAAAAAATACAAAATTTCCATGAGTCATATAGTTTTGTAAAAAGACATTGAATATGCGCTTGCATTGGTACAATGTACATGTAGCTATAGCATCAGAGGTTATGAAGGGGGTATTAATGCATCATGTTTTAACTAAGGGGATACACCGAGAGTAGCATGATACTTTATGACACCAGCGTTGACAACAGAAATTTGAACAAGCATACACTCTGGATATACATGTACAAATATGTATTAAGTGAATGTTGACACAGTATTGTGCTGGACCCTTATCAAACCCAAATTTATACCTGAAGAGGATGGGATCCCTATTAAGATATATATACAAGCTACAGTAGAACAAAAATTAGAGAGATGGGATGGATTTTTCCAAACGACAATATTCCCACAACATCATGAACACTACAAAGTTCTGTAAACTTTTGAGGTCGTATAAAAAGTATTGCTGATTCAACAACAGCAGTTGAATTGTGTTTGACAATTATACATGTACATGTGTTTGTTTGTTTGTTTGTTTGATGGGGTTTAACGTCACTTTCTACACCATATAGATAATTTCATGACTGTCAGTTTTATTGGCGGAGGAAACCGGAGTAACCTGAGGATACCGCCCACCTGCGGCAGGAAACTGACAAACCTTATCGCATATGACAGGAAAATCTAACATTAATTTTTCAACTGCCCAACCAAGGCTCGAAACTCGCACCTGCAGGCCTAGGTGATACATGTACATTTGTATGTCAGTTATAATGTATAACATGGTGACCAGTTTTATTGGTGTTTAGCGCCACTTTCAACAATATATAAGGTTTAATGTATAAAATAATGACCAGTTTTATTGGTGTTTCAGGTCACTTTCAACAATGTGTCAGTGATAATGCATAACATAGTGATCAGTTATATAGGTGTTTAGTGCCACTTTCAAAAATGTGTCAGTTATAACGTATAACATGGTGACCAGTATTATTGGTGCTCGACGCCATTTTCAACAATACATTGTATGTCAGTTACATTGTATAACGTATGAGATGGTGACCAGTTTTATTGGTGCTTAATGCCACATTCAACAATATATCAGCTCTTACTGATAACATGGGGACCAATTTTATTGGTGTTTACCGTCACTTTAGCGGTCACCGGTAAAGTACATGTGTACCTTTCATTGATATCCCTAGAAAAATTTGACGACGCAAAAATAAACAACAAAAATGAATAAAATTCATCAAAATTGTTATAAATGTTGCAAAATGTTGATGCCAAAAACTGTATTTTATACTTTTTTTGCTCTTTTCAGTAAAATTAAGGTGCAAAAGCCAACTAAGGCGCAAAAAAAATCATTCATTTTGACACGAAGGTGCCAAAAATATTGCGCCTTATTGTCCTGGAGAGAACACTGCTGCTTGGCCATCGCGGCCCCATTTTATACACGTGTATATACAATGTATGTACATGTATACAATGAAATTTTATTCATGATTGAAGGCATCACTGCTACTGAAAGATGAAGAACAGCAATGAAAACCCTGTTGCTTTGTGTTTCAGGTATACATTAGTATATGGGTGATTTTGTCTAATGCACATGTACCGAATATCCCTTTTGCTTCTCAATGCATACATACCATGTCAGTACTAGCTGTACTTTGTTGAATTGGAGTACATATGTTCTCTTTATCTGGAATAAAATCACATGCATTACCATCATCACTAGAAAGTGTAGGAGCATGATCACATTCAGACTGAATACAATTGGATGTAGAAATGTCAGATTTTTCTTCCAAAGGAATTCTTTTTATCGTCCTTCTTTCTGTTGGTACTTTTTTCCACTCAAACAAACATGGCTCCACACCTTTTTTTCAAATTCCATCTTTTTGTCACCATTGAAATGTCAATTTGTTCTTCACTAAAGTGACTCTGACATATAACAGTACTTGAATTTAATGAAAATCCATCTTTCCCATCTTGACGTTTAATAAGGGAGCACCATCTTTTCTTCAAACTATTATCCTTTAACACAACTGATGGAATATTAAAAAAATGCATGCCTGTATATTCCTTTGTAGCTGAATATTGAAAATGGTAGCAACCATACACACAACATTGTTTTCCCCTTGATTTTCTTGATTTCTGTTTGTCTGATATTTGTGCAGCAGTAGATTTATCATTCATTGTTTGTTATTATATTACTATCTATGTCGATCATGAATCTGGAAAATAAATAAACCAATAATAATGTTATATTTGTAGTCTAAAAAGTGGGCAGATAAATTGGACTGCCACTGGCAAATGAGGATAAGGTAAATAAAAAGATTCACTGCAATTTTTCGTAATTGTTTGAACTTTTACTTATTCTACATGAACAAGTTTTAAAACTAGAGGCTCCCAGGAGCCTGTAATCGCTCACCTGGTTTTCAATTTGACATCTAAAGTTGATAGAAATGTGGGGTGTTACACATGATTTTGAAAGTGGGTCACCCAAAGATAATTTCAACTCAAATTTCTGAGCAAAAGATTTTGCTGTGATTTTTATCTCATAATATTCCTAAACGGAATAAACTGGCTGAAAAAATCTCACAGAAAAACCCCGAATACATGTTAAACTACTCATTGCCATGTACAGTACAGTCAGAGACATACCATCATAAATCACTGTGACAGACGTATCACTCTTCCTAGTGATACTGATATATTTTTTGCTCTGTTTAATCTATTTACTTACTTTCTTGTGCATTTTGGGTGATAGCAAGTAACATTCTAAATACAAAAGAAATTTTGAAGATATATTAAGCAGAACAAAAGATATATCAATATCACTAGGATGAGTGATACGTCTATCACAGTGATTTATCATGGTACATGTATGTCTCTGACTGTACTGTAGCTGCAGTTAAAATTTGAGTTCATTTTGATTTGTAATAAAGCAGAAATTGACAACAAAAGAAATTTCTAGTTTTAGTAACAGCAGCCATTTTGAATGGAGGGTGGGGCTGTCAGACACATATTGAAAGGGGACCACCCAGGGACCATCCCACCCAAATTTGCTTTAATTTGGTTTAGCGGTTTCAGAGGAGAAGATTTAAATGTGATCTTTTATCAAAATATGCCTAATTTGCATAATCGGTATAAATCGGCTGAAAGAAAAATTTCACAGAAAAATCCGGGATATATGTTAAACTACTCCTTGCCATGTAGCTGCAGCTAAAACTTTAGCTCATTTTATACTAAAGCCGCAATGGACAATTGAAGAAATTAATATTTTTAGTAACAGCAGCACCGCTGGTGGCCATCTTGGATTTTCAATTGGTCCAAAAAGTAACAACACTTGGTTAGCAGCTTGCAATGATCATTCATGACAATTTGCAATTCCATCCTCCATGTAGTATCGGAGAAAAAGATCATAAAAAATTTCAGCCAATCAGAGGCTTTTATAGCCCCTAGCAGCCATGTTGGTTAGCTGATCATAACGAAAGTAACAACACTCGGTTAGACCATGCAAATGAACATTCCTGCCACGTTTGGTCCCATTTGCTTCTGTGGTTCTCTAGAAGAAAATTGAAATGTTTACGGACGAACGACAAGTGATGGCAATAGCTCACCTGACCCTTCATTGGGTAGCATTATTGAAGAATGTTTTTTGCTGTGAGGGCACAACTGATTGTATAGATATCATTACTTGTTAGGTTAGGTGAATTATTATAGTTATTATACATGTACACGTACATGTTATATCAAATGTGAATTGATTTATGGTGGTATTTGATAGGTTCTGGTCTGGCCGTGCAGTCACTGAACATAAATATGTTTTCCTGTTTTGTTTTTTGTGTACTACATGTTTACATGTATCTTTAATTTATATGTCTCCAATCATTTCAATCATTGTATTAAATTGTTTGCCGCCTTGTGTGACCTTAATTGGAATTGGAATCCTAGACATCTCGGTACCTGGACACATTGGTACTGACTTGGACATCTCGGTACTCCCTTTTTCCACATGCATGACCTGGCTTCTCAACTTCTGCATGCCAACTTTTCAATTGTTTATAAAATTTTAAAAACTATTATCACGGGAGAAGATGTTGAAAAGGATAGTTGGTGATTGTAAACAGCTGTCTAGAGAGGCACTTGCCACATGGATTGCTGTTTGTGATTGCCAATAGTACATCTATTTTGCATGCTTGCTTAAATGTAATTAGTAAGGCCAACCACTCGAATTTCGTTCACACTCGCATTTCATCGATCACTCGCATTTTGTCCACACTCGTATTTCGTCGATTTTACGTCACATGCACTGCTGCAAGTAACCATATTATCTTGGAGAAGCAAGCTGTAAATGGCATTTTAGCGTTTTTAATGACAAAAATGTATGAACTGTTGACTTCTTTCAATTATTGACCTTTTGTGACTTTAAAAAAATGAGGATTAAAAAATTGTTAAATAGAGTTGTAAAATACAGATGGATATTTTTGTGGACAACCCGACATAAATGTAAGTTATTTTTCTTCAATATACTTTCATTAAGCAACGTTAATTTTTTCCCGTTTGTTGTTTTTATGGCATGTTTTACGCATCGTCGAAATTCGAGTGGTGTGGCGTAGAGGAAGTTGGGTCAGGGTCATTCAGTTATGTAAAGAAAGACACAAAATCGAAGTGCAGAATGGTTGTATTTTTTATTAAAATCTATAAACAAGTAACTTTCCAAAACGAATGTATCGTCAGTCCTGTCCAATCTGCTTCCGGTAAAGCGCTACACTGAGCATGACATTTTCATCGACGAAATTCGAGTGTACTTTCATAGAATAAGAATAAGAATAAGAATATTTATTATTCCAATCAATGGGCCCACAATAGGGGCAAACAAATTGCATACATTGATTATTGTCATTGGAGGCAATTATACATATATATATATAAATATAAATATACAATATTTCTTGTCGGGTTCAGAGCCTTAAAATTTTAATTAATAATATAAACATAAAGAGAAAAAAATATTTCAGTATCATAAACCCTGTTTCAGTTTTCTTGTCTCAAGGCACTCTATTATATATTTTCCAAAAATATTAATTATTGAACGATCTTCATTGGTAAATAAATAATAGAATTTTGATATATCTGACATATTATTGAAATTAGAACATACTTCTGAAATTTTCTGAAAACAAATCGTTCTACTATTATTATATATGGGGCAATCGATTAAAAAATGATATTCATCCTCAATTTTTTGTGTTATGCACAGTTTACATAATCGTTCTTCGGTTTCCAAGTTTTTATATCTACCAATTTCAATCATAAGAGGATGTGCACTATTTCTGATTTTACAAATTGCCTGTCTTATTTTGAAATCATTTCATATGATTTTTATGTAGTGCATGACAGAAGATGTTAATGTTAATTCATATGTTTTTATATTCGGTAAAAAGCTCTCTAGAGCTTATGTTGTTATGTTGTTGACATGCCGAATCAAAATAAAGTTTTCTATCTATCTTCTATCCTGAATACATTTTTAAATTTGGTAGCCGTGTGAAGAACACCACTCAAAGTCGTCTTCCGTTTGCAAATTTTCATAAATCACGAGACTACTGTCGTCTAATGGGCACTTATCATTAATGTTGCATAGGGGAAATTGTCAATTCCTGTTTAATGTTGTAAATACTTACCCGTAAATATGATAGAATGCACTCTTTCAAAGTCTTGTCGCTATTAATTACTTCTTTGTTGACGATACAGCGGGATACAGCGGCAGCCTCGGTTTGAGTTCATAATCCAAGGGAGGTAATACAAACAAAATCGGGAAAATCTTATTGTGAAAACGGTCTAACATCACATGCACAGAACAAGACAAACATTATAAGTGTAAATGACAGTTATTGCTATATGTGCTCAGCAGATAACAACTTTTTACCAGAAATCAATTGTAATTGCAATTACCACCCTTATCCCCCCAAACCATTATATATTTAAGGAATATTTGAAATTGTTGAACAGGTTATACGATATAACCCGGCCTGGGTCAGTCCACGCTCAACAAACCGCGAAGCACTTTATGAAAAGCGTAAACTGACCTAAACCAGGCCATGCAAGTATCACCCGTTCAACAACCTCAAACATTCCTTATAATTTAATTTTTACAACAAAATCCAATGATTCCTCGATTTTAATTGCTATTTTTTCATGTGACTATTTGACTTTGTCTGGATATAATATTTTGTGAATAGCATCACAAATTCGATGATCTCGAATGGATATTTATTGACAATTGTAATAAACACTATATTTGCCATATTTAACTCAATAAGAATATCAAAAATGTCTTCTAACCAGGTTTTTATCCGATTCCAAAACAGTTTTACTACAGGGCAAAGCCAGATATAATGAAGAATTGAGTCAGAGGCATTTTTACAAAAGTTACAATGGTCCGAATTCTTTATCCCAATTTTAACCAAGAATGTGTTTGTCGGTACAGCTCTGTGAAGAAGTTTGTACTGGAATTTTTTTAGTTTCGAATCATTTGTAACAAGATATAAATTAGAGAAGACGTCATTGAAATTAATATCTGTCTCCATATTTGATGTCCACTTAGAAATGCTTTTTATTGAATCAATTTCTAAATCTTCTAGTGGGCTAAGTTTGTTATATATTTCCCTTGATAAGCTCTTGGAATTCAGAATTGTGTTAATTAAATGGTTTCTATATTCTGCATTTGTTATGTTGGTTACATTCTTAATTTTAATCATGGATATTAGACTAAAGTACTTCAAGAAGTTAAGTTTGCAATTAAACTGATTTTTTAATTCATCATTTTAAATTTATTTTCTTGATCTAAGATATCTTTGATAAATACGATATTATTATCAAACAATTCTTTGCAAAAAAGTGTTTTCCTTCAATTTCTAGAGATGAATTATACCAAATAATACTGTCAACATTAAGAGGTATCTTTTCTTTTGATTTCAATTCAAAGACAAATTTCAACAAATCTGTCCAAAATATATCTTTCATTGCTATGTTGTCAATATCAGATGTATTTAGATCACAATTAGAAAAAGAATTTGATTAAATATGTGATATCGCAATTTTATAATATCCTTCCAAGAGCTTTCAAATGAACTATCCAGCAGCTTTTTTATCCCACAGAGAATTGAAAATTAGGCTATCAATATATTTAAGGTAGTTTGTCCTGGATTTGGTAATACAGAATATAAGGGTAATAACAAAATTACCGAACACAGAGCAATCTTCCAAAGGGAAAGTCAAAACCCATAAATCAATAAACAGACAAAATCAGTCAACAACCGGGAAACTGGGAAACCGAAATGGCCCTTACTTGGTACAGGTATTTCTGAAGAAATACTGGATTGAATCAGATTTTACGGCGCCAAACCTCTCGCTTCCATTACGGTTCAAAGGTTCAGGTTGTCACTATAACAGCATTTATAACCATACTGGAACAAAATAGGTAAAATCGTAGTCAAACAGTACTAAATTCAGTTAGGAGGGTATCTAATATATCTCGTGAACCATCACCATCAATAACTATGAGTCCTTTGAAGTATTTTAATTACGACAGTAAATGTCAAAAACATTTTTACGTCACACATTCACAAAAAATATTTTTGACATTGTACACCACGTATACCAAATCCTTATCTTTATACATTTTCACTATATGAAAATGTATCTTTTACCATTGTATCTGCAGAGACAGAATATATTCCGACAAGATCTTGATATCGTAATATAGACTTTTTAAGAGATCGAATAAGGCGAATCTTTTTATAGCCCTGGTCCAGTAGCCTGTTTTTCAGACAAATATGACGCTTCAAGAAATCAGAATAATTGCTACTGGCTCTTGCATAACGAATCAATTGCGAGATGTAAACACCATATGCAGGAGAAGCTGGTATATTGCTACACATATTAGGAAAATTTATGATTTTAAAATTAAAGTCGTCTCGTTTATGATAAATTTTAGTGCTGAGTTGACCACTGTCGTCAAATTCGAGGTATAAGTCCAAAACTGATGCGGACGAAGCTGTATCTGTGGTCTCTTTTATTTCCAGCTCTGGAGGATATATCAGTTGATTGTTTCTTTTCAGCGGGTTTTTAATTTGTCATGCGGTAGGGTGGTACAAAATGTATATAGAGATGAAAAATCTAGTTTTGATGGAGGATACTTGAGAGAGAAAGATCTTGATTTAAGGTTATCCAAAAGATCTTTCGAGTTTTTTCAAAATCCCCATGTGATTTATGCCACTACGCGAGTAAACAGTTTCACAATATTTCTGTTGTCCCTCTTTAACTGCAGACAGAATCTTTGTTAGGTGAATAGACAATTCTTTCGTCGAAGAAGTTGATGATTCCGCTATGTACCTTTCTTTGTCTGGTGTCTTATGGAGTTTAGGTATCCAATACAAGTAGGGTATATCCTCAGACTCTTTACCAGAGGGAATGTTTAAAGAGGTCATGAAGGATCTGTGGTTAGCTAGGATTTCATCTTTCTCGAACGAAGTTGGTTTGTATGTGGTATTACCAGAGGTGCTGTTATTTATGCCTAATTCCTTGATTAGACATTCGTAGTAATATGACTTAAATACAAGCACAATGTTGTTGGAAGCCTTGTCCGCAGGATAAGAGGTATGTTAGCTGCGGCACAATTAAACTTTTTATAATTGTTACCTTTCCAAATAAAATCAAGCTTCTTTTACTCCATGACTGAATGATATTTTTCATTTTTACCTTTTTCTCATCATAATTTAACTTTATCAAGTCTTCATGTTTCCCATTTGTTGGTATAGTGATTCCCAATATTTTTATTTTATCAACTGTAATTTTCATACCTGGTGAGAAATTATGTGTGTAAATTTCCATTCGAGATCGACCCAGTGGCGCTAGTTCCGATTTATTATAATTAACTTTCAACCCACTAATTTTTGAAAAATTATTTAATAACTGTATTGCGGACCGATTTTTCCCTACCGTCTAATAAAATGTGTGTATCGTCTGCATATTGAGACAGTTTTATCTCTTTTCTTTTATAACAAAACCCGTTTATATCTTTCGATTGCCTTATGGCTATTCCTAGAATTTCTGCACATAAAAGAAACAAATAAGAGGAAATCGGACATCTTGACGAACACCACGAGATACAGAAAAAAATTATGTAGTCCATCCAGTATTTAATACACAGCTAGCTACGTTAGTGAAAAATACTTTTATCCATTGCTGAAATGATTCACCAAAATTAAAAAAGGAAAGACAATTTTGTAAAAAATCTCCAACTGATTGTATCTGATTGTATCAAATGCTTTCTCAAAGTCTATTGACAAAACAATACATGAAAGGTTCTCTTCCTCTGCAACATCTATAACCTCTAGAAGACTTCTAATATTATCACCTATATATCGACCCTTTATAAAACCGGACTGATTTTTCTTAATAATTTTTATAAGAATATTTTTTAATCGTGTCGCAATACATTTTGACATTATCTTATAGTCTGTATTTAGTAAAGATATAGGTCCCCAGTTCTTTAGAAATCGCATATCCTTATTTTATTTGGGTAATAATGTAATAATGCTTTGTTTTTGTGAAATTGACATGTTTTCATTTTTAGAACTATATGAAAATGAATCCATTACCAATTTTTTAATGTTTTTCCAAAATATTTTGTAAAATTCGACTGGAAGACCATCAGTTTCTGGTGATTTTCCATTCTGCATTGATTTGATAGCTTTAACACATTTTTCCTCTGATATCATACCTTCACAAGATTCATTTTCATTTAAATTTGGAATTTCGGCATCGCCAGGAAAAAATTTGTCAACTAAATGAACATTTAAATTTAAGATGGATCAATTTGGCAGACAGTACTTTTAATTCTCCTGGCCTTCAGCATCTCCTAGACCAGATGCCTGTATTTTGTTTGGCCTCCAAAGCTAACAATACTCAGCGTCAGTACAAGAATGCATTTAACCTTTTTTGTAAGTTTTGCTTATCTTTTAACATTACTTGCTTCAGATAAAAAAAAATGTACTTCTGTATCTGTATATTGGACTCATTTGACTGATGCCGGTAAATCTGCAAGTACTATTAATGAGGCTTTTTATGCCATTAGCTGGGCACATAGATTAGCTGGTTTGGCAGATCGTTGTAAATTAGACTTAGTTAAAACTATAAGATAAGGCTCTATTAGATAAGTAGGGCGTTGTGTCGTTAAAAAGGAGCCTATTACCCCTGAAATCTTAAGACAGTTGGTGAATGTATATGGTTTTCATAATGCAGATCATAAAAACATTAGAGTTGTATGTATGTGTCTTCTGTGCTACGCAGGGTTTCTAAGATTTGCTGAGTTGGCAAATCTCAGACGTCATCATGTATTTATTTATGATAATCATGTTAAATTGTTTTTAGAATCTAGCAAAACGGATGTTTACCGTGAAGGTAGGGATGTGTTAATTTCTAAGACAAATACACCCACCTGTCCTGTAAATATGTTACTTAGATATTTTTATTTAGCAGAGATTCCTGCAGACAGTACGGACTATATTTTTCGTCCGTTGTGTTTTTGTAAATCTGTGAACTCTTACAAACTTAGATCAGGTAACTTTCTTACACTACAGCTAGGGAGATTCTATTTTCAGCCTTAGAAACTTTAGGTCTTAACAAAAAGTATTATGGACTACATAGTCTTAGATCAGGAGGAGCTACAGTTGCTGCAGCAGCAAATGTCGAGGACCGATTATTTAAAAAAAAAACACGGTCGTTAGAGAACCGACAAAGCTAAAGACGGGTACGTCAAAGAAAACATTTCGGAAAGACTGTCATTTACTCAAAATATTGGTCGTTACGCTCCTTTCTTTGTTTTGTCGAACTTCCTGCACACTGGTGAGCTGTTTCTATAAAAGTGTTGTGTATTTCACTTATGAATTTATATTATATAGATATATGGGTTTAATGAATATAAGACATTATTGGTAATTATTGTAATAAGATGACCGCATATAATAACTCTGAATAAACTAACTTAGATTCAACATGTGTAAAGGGACAACTTAAGGACACTTTCATTTTGTAAACAAATAATTCAAACAAGATGCAGAGACAACATCATTTATTGTCATTCATTATTGTCGTGAATTTCAAGAATATCATCATTATTTCATTCAAGAGGATTGTGACTGGACATTTTAGTGACATTAGAATACATATATCATGGGTTATATGTAATTTGCTTCATACAAATTGATATTTATGTGTGGTCCCAAAGCATGTTTACCAAGTCCGTATACGTAATTGAAACCCTCCCGGTCTTTCTAAGTAATCTATATCGTAACAGGTCTACATTTTACTCAATTATTTCGATATAACTTCTATATAATTTCAGATTAGAGAGAAATCGATCCTTTTCGTCTCTACCAAAACATGTTTTCACTACGTAGTCCGCCATTTTGTTAGTCACATAAATATGTTTGTCGGTTTGTGTCCTAAAAGTAACGTTCTACGAGAAATAAGGCAAATTTTGTTAAAAGGAAATAAATAAGTTTTCTAGTCATATTTAATAAGTATTGACGGAAGTTTTAAATATATTAAGATAGAGACTTTATCTTAACCATTTTACTCAGAATGTTACACAATTATTACGCGCCTCGTATGCAATAATTGTGTCATCTTAATTCATTTAAAAGCACAGGGTTAGACGACATTCCAGCAAGGTTCGTCAAAGATGCGGCTACAACACTAACAAAGCCCATCAATTTCATTGTAAATTTATCAATAACGAGTGGTATAGTTCCCGATCAATTAAAATCAGCACGGGTCAAACCATTATTTAAGAAAAACAATAGAACAGAGGTTGGAAATCATAGACCAATAAGTATA
>MJUT01057246.1:184236-196700 GCA_002080005.1 Gigantidas platifrons
TCGATCAAATCCATCAATGATTTGCAAAGATTTAAAAAAGAAGTGAAGTGCCACCTGATACATACCAGTGAAGAACGGGAAAGACGTGTCATATCATAATAATGTATGTATTTTCATAGATAATGTACTTATTTTAAAATTAAGTAATCCTTCTACCCGCTCATGTTGATCTTGTAATGTCCACTTGAACTTTAAGCTGATACTTATAAAGGACCCCATTGGAAATAAGCTGAATTGCTTTCATGGGCTATCCTTGGTGAGAAAGTTCTCAGCAGTTACAATTAGTGGATTGAAGTTTCAGTTAATGATGGCAGTTTTATGTTTTATTTTTAAATTAACGAGAAATTTTTAAACACTTGTGTATGATGTTGAAATTTTTAAACCTTAATATATTTTACCTTTTACCTTTACCTTTATACTTGCGGCACCGCCTAACAATGGGAAATGTTCTAGTTCAGCCACATTTACGTTTGTTTTGTTAAATAAATGAAAGCATAAGGTGGAACTTACCTCTTTTAATTATATTTTTATATCACAGGCATCTTTTTTAGCCTTCGTCTCTGTATATTATAATGACAAAGTTTAGCCGACAGGAATCCTGTTAGTATTCCTACATTTTTGTGAGAGGTTCCAGGATCCTGCAACACTCTCATTGGCCAACAGGATTTCTGAGAGGAATATTCAAATCCCATTCGTCCTCAGGGGAACTTATAAAAGGGCAAACGTTCAGTTACATGTGGAATAACTTGCTAGTCTAAGCAATCAGCTAGATTAAGCCACATAGCTATTAGAACCAATTGATAGACCTTCGTTGATAAAAAAAATAAATCAGTACCAGAGTTTTTACACTAAAGAGCTGAATATAACAGGTTATTATAAGATAAAGATTAACATTATTATAAACTTAGCGGCAGTTATTCCCCACCACACTGAACGACCCAAAGTAGACCAGGCCCAGGTATTATTTTTCCTCTATTTGCCTTTAATAATGAAGTTCGATGTTTATTGTGTATTGCGTATTTAATATATATTTGTACACTGCAAATGACAAGACAAAGAAAGAATAGAACACAAATAAATGTCTGTTCTACACTGATTTGAGTTTTATGCTTGAGTTTATGTAGACCCAAAACTTAAGTATATCACAATTCTGACCAAGGCAACATTGCCCGTCAAAAAAATTCCCAACACACTCGGCCTACGGGAGCAGTTTGTTACACTGGTTTCACAGAAATGGGATTCCTAAAATTTTAACTTGATAGGCGAATCCAGGAATCAATCCGAGGCTCATCCCTCTACGCTTTACGTGTTTATTTTGGCTTCGAAGCGTGGTGGTAAAGTAAAAGTCTACATAGAAAATAACGTTTCCAGTTATTATTTAAATTTTATCAGATAATTTTCCCGGTATTACTGACGTCGTGTGTACCTTTTCTTAATGCTAAAACAACAAGAAAACTTATTTTATTAAATTAAAACAGAGATGTCCGATAATGGCGACAGTACTATAGAGATGAATGAGAGAGCTGAATCGGCAGACCCTGAAATTGTATTTCAAGTTCGATATAACGTCGACGGTAACGAAATCGGACAGGGCGACATACACGCTAGACACGAGGATAGAGGCGAAGGCGCGGAATGTTATCTTAAAGACAGGACCGATAACGACAGTGTATTTAACGCAGATTTTCGAGACAAGGCACCAATATACCCCGAATTCCACGGGCATCCAAACGAGCCGCGTTTTCGACAAAACCATATACCAGTAACTACCATAAAACCAGAACCATATAATGGCAGAGAAAGTTGGGATGAATACATCTCAAATTTTAAAAACTGTGCAGATCTAGGGAGGTGGAATGAAGCCGACAAAGTCCTCCGTTTGTCTGCCAGCCTAAGAGGACAAGCCAGAACATTTTACATAAGTTTGACAGCAACAGAGAATCAGAGAAAAAATCATATCATCTACTTATAAAAACCCTGGAGCAAAGAATTGGTAATGCTAGACACCAAAACAGATGGCTTTCAAGATTTGAAACCAGAACAAAACAACCCAATGAATCCATAGCCACATTTGCTGATGATTTGTGCCAAATGGCACAGAAAGCCTACAGTAACTTAGATACCCGAGCCCAAGAGGTTCTTGCTTTGCTTTAAACCAATTATATAAAATCATACCTTTAGAAATGAAATGCCGTTGCATTGACAAAGAATGTCATTCAGTAGCTGCAGCAGTAGATTTGATAGAAAGATACGAGGCCTTGTTAGGGGAATCATCAGACAAAAAAAAGGGGGAATGTTAGACAAGTCATGGAAACTAAAAATCCGCTTCTAGCAGAAAATAATAATGACAATTCAGCTAATTGTGCATTGATTAGACAATTATTTGACCGGATTGAGAAGCTAGAGCATGGCTCGAGGCAGGCAAAAAGAACATGTTTTAATTGCAATTCCCCCGACCACTTCTATAGGAACTGTCATAATAACAGGGACCAAATGAGCTACGACCGACAATGCTTTATGCTAGTGGCATTATAAATGAAGTAGCCATCAATTTATTAATAGATACTGGATCCACAGTATCCCTTATTTCTCACGAAGTCTATGCTAACATTTCACCAACTGATCCAGATCTTGTACACAATCCAACCCTATGCAATTATCAGTCAAGTGCCAGTCCTGAAGTCCTTGATCCTGAACTTCCTCAATACAAAGGAAGTATCCAAAATGTAAATGGCACTGACCTAAGAACCCATGGGTGTGTAGATCTTGAAATGTTAATTGCAGACACCCTATTTCATCACCAATATATCATTTGTGATATAACAACCATATGCTATTTTAGGACAAGATTTTCTCCTAAGACATGTGAAAAAGATTGATTATCAACAGCAACTTTTACAAGCAGATAACACTGATATAAAGTGTTGGATAGGAGGTAAATTTTAAATTGTGTGCCGAGTTCAGTCCATGAACACTATTGTGAACCCCTCCAATTCTATTTCAACCTTACCTGTGAAAAATCCAAGTGTAGAGCACATCAGTGACATGGCTATTGTAGAGCCCACCATCCACATGTACACTGAGAAAAACATTTATGTCGTTCGTGGTATAATAAATGCAAGAGATGAGACAAAGATGGTTCAAATTGTCAACTATAGCAATTCAGATGTTAAACTGTATCCCAACACCTTGTTAGGAACTTGCGAGTCTGCTTTTACAAACCCAGAACCCCAACATGCCAGAAGTGCAGCTATATAAATGGACCCCTACTCCGAGAGTAACATGCCATTAGTTCCAACCAACCTACCAGACTATCTCCATGACCTATGGAGTCGTAGTAGCGAAAACCTGAACGTGGAAGAAAAAGGACTACTTGAGAGGCTACGAATTAAATACAAAAACGTATTTTCAAAATCACCAGATGACTTGGGAAGAACTGACAGAATAAAACATCACATAAATACTGGTAACGCAACACCAATACGAGTCCCACCAAGGAGACTGCCCATAGGCAAAATAGAAATTGAGAAGCAGGAAGTCTATAAGATGTTAGAAAAAGGAATAATAAAACCATCCAAATGTCCCTGGTCTGCACCAATAGTACTTGTAACAAAGAAGGATGTGTGTTGATTATCGGGCCCTTAATAGTTTCACCAAGAGAGATGCCTATCCTCTACCTCGAGTGGATGAATGTTTAGAGGCTCTGTCAAATGCAAAGTGGTACAATTCTATGGATCTTAATTCTGTTTTTTTTTTGGCAAGTAGAGGTCCACCAGTCGGACAGGGAGAAGACAGCATTATCCACAAATCAAGGACTTTACCAGTTTGTTGTAATGCCATTTGGGACAGTCAACAGCCCAAGTACTTTTGAACGATTGCTGGAAGACGTATTAAGAGAACTACAATGGCAAGCATGTCTACTTTGGATGACATTATAGTATCAGGTAGTTGTTTTGATGAGTGTATAAAGAGACGGACAAATGGGTTTGAACGTCTGATACAAGCAAATTTGAAACTTAAGCCTTCCAAATGTGCATTTTTCCATGAGAATGAAGTTTTTGGGTCATATTCTATTCGAAGAGGGCATATGCACAGACGCTGAAAAAATATCCGCAGTAAGAAATTGGCCAATACCAATAAATGTAAAACAGGTCCGAAGTGTTGTCGGTTTGGCCTCGTATTACAGGCGGTTTGTGTGCGGATTTGCAAAATTCGCACGTCCACTGCACAAAATATGTGAAAAGGGAGTGAAGTTTTCCTGGACAGACGAATGCGATACTGCATTTCGCGCCCTCAAGGTTGGACTTACTTCCTCACAAATACTTACTTATCCGATTCCAGGAAAACCATTTATTTTAGACACGATGCCAGACAAACTGCGATAGGAGCTGTACTATCCCAAGAGTTTGACGGCAAAGAACAACTTATTGCCTACATGAGTAAAGCATTGAATAAAGCAGAACAGTCTTATTGTGTAACCAGGAAGGAACTTCTTGCTGTTGTTTTTTCACTTAAGCATTTTCACCCATACCTATATGGACAGCATGTGCTCTTAAGAACTGACAACTCATCTGTTAGTTGGATACATAATTTGAAGAATCCAACTGGTCAAACCACTAGATGGCTGTAAGAGCTAGGAACATACGATTTGACAGTACTACACCGACCAGGACAAAAGCATGTTAATGCAGATGCCCTCTCCTGGATTCCCTGTAATTCATGCCAAAACCAGCAAAGGCAAAGTGAAACTACAGAAGAGGATGATAAAGCACAAGTCATGTATGAATGCAAACAAAACCAAATAAGAGCTATTAACAGAAGCAGACAGAAAAATGGAAACCCTTACAACATGAAAGAGAAAATATATTTAATGAAAGATTGGGACCCACAGACAATACGCAGGCTACAGCTGGAAGACCAAGATATATCGGATATTTTTATTGGATTCGAAGACAAAAAGCGGCCAAAATGGAATGATATTTCAGAAAATCAGCCGCTGTAAAAACCTTATGGAGACAGTGGGCAGACTCAAAATTCATGGCGGGATGCTATACAGGAATTGGGTCGAGAATAAACTTGAAAATAATTTACAGTTAATAACCCCAACCTTAAAGAAGGAAGAGGTAATCAAACATTTTGACGACATTCCATCAGCTGGTCATCTCGGAGTTGACAAGACAATTGGCAAGTTACAACAGTTTCTATTGGCCGGCTATGAAACAATCTGTAGCAGAGTATGTGAAAAAAATGTGATAGCTGTGCTGTTCAAAAACAACTCAAAATGAATAAGGCACCAATGGGCCAATTCATTGTAGGAGAACCCATGGAAAGAATCATCATGGATATATTAGGACCTCTCCATTTGTCAAATAATGGAAATAAGTATGTACTTGTAATGTCGGACTTGTTCACAAAATAGACGGAATCCCTTCCAATACCAGACCAGGAAGCAAAAACAGTAGCAACAACTTTTATAAACGAATTTGTCAGTAGGTTTGGAACACCACTACAGCTATACTCTGAGTAAGGTAGAAATTTTGAATCGCAAATCTTCCCATCTTCTCCATATAGAGAAAACACGCTCAACAATTATGAGACCACAAGCTAACGGTTGAGTGGAGAGATTTAATCGTACCTTAGTATCAATGATGAAAATGTACTGCCAAGATAATCAAAATAATTGGGATGAATATTTGCCACAATTACTTATGGCATATAGATCTTCAAAACATGCCAGTACTAAAGTAACACCAAATAAAATGATGATAGGAAAGGAGATAACCCTGCCAGTTCAAGCCTTCATCAGTGAACCTGAAAAGGATAATAGAGAAGTTAGCACCACTGAATATATTGAAAATTTACAACAAATATTTAATTATACACACAGTTATGCAAGGAATCATTTAAAGGAGAGTAATGAATACCAGAAGAAACATTATGACCAAGGAGCTAAGGAAAGAGAACTCTACTTAGGACAGGCCGTATGGTTACATGATCCAACGAGAAAAATTGGTGTGTGGTCGAAATTGCTACCAAAGTGGAAAGGACCATGCATTGTCGTCTGCAAAATAGATGACTTGATATACATGGTAAAGAGATCATCAAGACAACCACCAAAGGTGTATCATATTTACAGACTGATACCATACAAGGGAAGGAACCCACTAAGTTGGTACAAAGGGAGAACACAGTCTTCCAATAAGAAATAAATTTTGAAACAGAAACTGTTCATTGTAAATATGTGGGTTTTATAAAGCGTGACAGGAAAGATATTAATAACGATGTACACTTACTGATATTTATTGAAGATCCAGTGATGGCCGGTTTCATTGGATATTTTATTGTATGACGAATATTTTATGCTTAGAGTTGAGTAATAGGATTGGTCACCCTAGGTTTTCAGCTAAATATTTTGTTTTATAAAATGGATTATTGGTTTAAGGAGATGTTATTCCTGTCAAGTCGACATGAGAGAGGCATTGTAAAAGGAAATATATAATGCCATAGTTGTACTGAATGTTCACAATTTGTACTGTAGTAGAGTACAATAGGTTGTCCATGTAAAAGACGCAGACATGGATATTGAACAGTGACGTGGAAAGAACAGATTAAGAAGACTGTATTGTTATACCAATGTAACCCATGCAGAAATAATTGTATTATTTGTACATGAATTCGATAGAAGTTGCTGAATAAAGTTATCTCCCCTTATATGGTGAATTGTATGTAATCCTTCTTGTTCCAAGTCCCTTGAAATGCTCAGTGTGGATAAAGCTGTCAATTCCCTTATATAGAAGTAGAAGCATAAATGTATTGAGATTTTAAATAACCATAGTAACCACACATTATGAATACATGATTGTAAAAGTTCAAGATTGTAAACAATTTAAAAGATACAAAATAGAATAGAAACAAAGCACAAAGTTTCCAAGTACATCACATGTATACCATGTAATCCATTTAGACTCAAGAAAGCAAACCCAACAAATGGAATAGTAGCTCTGACAGGAAGCTAAACAAATAAAATCTCTGATTTCCAAGAGATTACAACTTTACCATGTTATTTCCACTATCAAGAATCTAGAACCAACAGTCAGGATGGATCGGCTATATCCTAATACTAGTATGCACAACGCAACTAAGAATAAGAAATAGGGAAAAAAACTTTACCAAGCCCTGTGGTAATTAAGCATAATCAACACAAAAGACAGAATTAGATATCAAAGCGCCGAAAGCACTGATAGTACAAGATATTCCAATTAAGTTTCCGCAGTCCAGATATACCAATCCAGGACCTTACAAACAATCAAATAAACAAATTAATTATAACAAAATGTACTCCATCCATTGTTCCAACCTGTAAATTGAACCAATAACTAATCCCTGGGTTCAAATTATATATTTCAGAATGAGACCAATTGCGACAGAGGAATGCTGGATTTGCCACCAACAGTTTGTTGACAAGCGTTAACTGAAAAATCACATGGCCAGCAAGTCTACACATGGTGGAAGACTTCAGCTGTTTGTATGTGGTGTTTGGCGTATGAGAAAAGGTTTAGTAAGGCGAATGACCTTCGGACCCATGTTGAAGAGAAACACTCCATGGAATATGCAAGACTGGAGACAGACTTCTTCACAGAAGGTAATGCCTACTGGATGACCATCTATCGAGAGGACTACAGGAGAATAGTCACTAAGATAACTAAGAAGGGAAGTCGACTTGCAGTGGAGGCCAGGAATCTCGCTACAGACTGGGTTTCTAAGTGCCACAGCATACGCAGGACGAGGGTCCAATGGATGTCTGCTTGGGCGAGCCATCCCCGGAATGAAGAAACTGGGCGCACCCGAGAGTCATCGGTTGCCTCAAATATATCTGACTGGGCTGAGGAACACGCAATTACCGTAGAAGAACCCAGGTATGACCCCGCTTGTCCATCCATACTGAATTTGTACTCTGTGGATATGGAGCAGATGACCATAACCTTGAAGGTCAACTCCACAAGAACAACAAGTTGGTATGTTGCCACAGTAGACCCGACAATCAGAGACACAGAAAGGTATATGGCAAATCTAATTAGAAAAGCGAAGATACATATACCAATAGACACCTGCATGAGATCTAGTGGAGAAGTAATTATATCTGGGAAGGAGTTTTATACCCGTTGTCAGGACATAGCATAAATAGTCAGCATACCAGATATATTTATTACCAAAATAGAGAAACATGAATCCTTGGAGTTTACCACCAACAACACTAGTGCAGTCAGAAAAGTCTACCATCACTTTTCCATGCCAACCATCGATTGTAGTCGAGAATCAGGCTGAATCTCCTATACGTCCAATCCACAGAACGCCAACAGCATTCAGCAGCAACACCACTATCATTGCTAATTCAACTATGAATGAAGACAATACCACTAAACAGGCAAAAGACATATTGACAATGGGTTGTATGCCGACTGTTCCACCATCCAGGCAGCGAGAATGGGCAGAAACAATCGTCAAATTCAGTATCGGAGATGCCCAAATGGAATGACCACCATAGGATTGGAAGGAAATGAACTCAGACAAGAAGCTACATGCTTAGGAGTTTGTCTCAACCCAACTGGAGTTCCTCCTGACAGGGTCATTTCCAACTATGGAACGCATTGATCTGTTGGATACATACAACTTCCTAGCATTACCAGGAACAAAGGAGCAAAAATTACTGGACAAGGACAACATCCTCCACAAAGCCCGATACTATAACTATGAATGCATTCGAGAAGCAGCCACATCACAGAATACTAGATTTACAGCTATAGTAATCATGCTGTTCCAGACGATAGACCACAAGTCTAGATAAGCTTATTGAACAATGCAATAGAAGGAACATAGGCCTCCGACTAGGTTCTAACTAAATATGGAAATATACAAAATATAGAATTGACCAATTGTAAATTCAGGAGAATTAAGGAGGGGACAGTGTAATAAGATGACCGCATATAATAACTCTCAATAAAAATAACTTAGATTCAACATGTGTAAAGGGACAACTTAAGGAAGCTTTCATATTGTAAACAAATAACACAACCAAGATGCAGAGACAACATCATTTATTGACATTCATTATTGTCGTGAATTTCAAGAATATCATCATTATTTCATTCAATAGGATTGTGACGAGACATTTTAGTGACATTAGAATACATATATCATGGGTTATATGTAATTCGCTTGATACAAATTTATAATTATGTGTGGTCCCAAAGCATGTTTACCAAGTCCGTATACGTAATTGAAACCCTCCCGGTCTTTCTAAGTAATCTATATCATAACAGGTCTACCTTTTACTCAATTATTGCGATATAACTTCTATATAATTTCAGATTAGAGAGAAATCGATCCTTTTCGTCTGTACCAAAACATGTTTTCACTACGTAATCCGCCATTTTGTTGGTCACATGACCATAAAAAGTTTTTGTCAGTTTGTGTCCTAAAAATAATATTCTATCAGAAATAAGGCAAATTTTGTTAAAAGGAAACTAAATAAATTTTCTAGTCATATTTAATAAGTATTGACGGAAGTTTTAAATATATTAAGATAGAGACTTTATCTTAACCATTTTACTCAGAATGTTACACTATTATTACGCGCGTCGTCTACAATACTTGCAGCACCGCCTAACAATGGGAAATGTTCTAGTTCAGAGAAATGTACGTTTGTTTTGTTAAATAAATTAGAGTATAAGGTGGAACTTGCCCCCTTTTAATCATATTTTTATATCACAGGCATTTTTTTTAACATTCATCTCTGTATATTATAATGATAAAGTTTCGCCGACAGGAATCCTGTTAGTATTCCTACATTTTTCTGAGATGTTCCAGGATCTTGCAACGCTCTCATTGGCTGACATGATTTCTGAGAGGAATTCGCAAATCTCATTGGTCCTCAGGGGAACCGAAAACCTATAAAAGAGCAAACGTTCAGTTACATGTGGAATAACTTGCTAGTCTAAGCAACCAGCTAGCCGCATAGCTACTAGAAGCATACTAGAACCAATTGATAGGCCTACGTTGATAAAAATCAGTACCAGAGTTTTTATAATAAAGAGCTGAATATAGCAGTTAATATAAGATAAAGATTAACATTATTATAAACTTAGCGGCAGTTATTCCCCACCACACTGAGCGACCCAAAGTACACCAGACCCAGGTATTACTTTTCCTCTATTGGCCTTTAATAATGAAGTCCGATGTTTATTGTGTATTGCGTATTTAATATACTATTTATATATATATATATGTTTATTTGTACACTGAAAATGACAAGATAAAGAAAGAATAGAACACAAATAAATATCTGTTCTACACTGATTTGAGTTTTATGATTGAGTATATATAGACCCAAAACTTGAGTATATCACAAACCTGAACCAAGGCAACCATATCGAACTATTAGCGACATCACGTGACTTTTGTGACGTGACTTCCGGTCAACTATACACTAAAGTTTTAACATTGAGAGCTACGGGAGGCGCTAGAAAATTGACAATTTCTTGTAAAATACACAATTTAAGATTACTTTGCATCTTTCTCGATAATCAGTAATAGTTACCTGATCGATAAATAATAATCTTTTCAGTTTAAATCGATGGGAAATTACGTCCCTGGACTTTCGTAAAATCAATACTTTTTTCCTCGATTTTACCGTTATTTGAATGTAAAATGCCTCGACCCCTAGGTACTTTAATTGAAAATTCCACGATTCCTGGTAAATAATTGATAGTTTTGTATCTTCCTGCAAGTAGTTGACATGTGGAAATGTGGAATTGTTACGTTTATATCAGTTTAATTTTACATCCTGTCTCGTCCCTAGACGTTTGAAGTTCATCAATTTTTTGGCAACAACGTACAAACTTAACAAAGAATGCACGGTACGTGATTGAACTTTAAATCGCTACTAAAAAAAATCTCCTCAATATTTAAAAATTATGTTGATATCCACATAATCTTGAAATGTTTATCGATAAGAAAATGTTATTTGTATCAGTTTAATTTAACGAGAAAATACTTCCAAATTTTTTTTTTTAAAAGTGCATAAAAACCTCGATAAATCATGTGCAATCCCTATTAATTTACGGTAATTTGTAAATTCAGTCGTTCGAAACGTGTCAAATTTGATCAATAAAATTAATATGACAAACAATATGCTGATATCCTGTAGAAGCTGAATAATGATTCTTTCCGAAAATCGAGTTCCTAACAGTTTAATTTGTGTTCTTATTACTTCCAATTTTATTTGAAAATGACAAAATTTTTAAGATCGAACAAGAAAAATCCAACATGGCGGAGCTCACCGGAAATAGTGTTCATGTTTAATAGTACACGGATTTGACAGATTATATCATCTATTTCACTCATTTATTCATGATTCTTTAAAAATATTCCACCTGATTAAAAATAGTTCATGTCAAGAGTGTGCATTTTCCTCTTTAGCCATTTTGTGGACACGCCGATAATATAACGTTTGTTTGTAATTTTTAACACTTGGCTTGATACTGTCCTTGAAATTTTTCTGGATTACAGATATTTTTTTCTTGCAATTAGGGGAGTACAATACATCCTAATTAATTATACACAAAGCCATAAAAATGGCAGAACCCCCGGTGCGTTTATTTCCTGTATTATTGTACAGGTAAATAATTTCACACACTTTATTTTTAAATAATATAATTCAACCAGTAAAAATGACAACAAAAATATAGCATTATACGATTTTGGCTATCCTGTTAAACAAAAACTACATTTTTTTCACAGGAACAAAAGCTTTATTAACAAACAAACAAAAAACAAAAAAACATTATGCATCCCGCTTTCGGCTAACCTTTTCAACTCCTAAGCGATTATTTCGTGTTCCAAAATCTGTTGTAGCTTCGAGCATAGGAATATAATTTTCTAAATCTTCACTTTTCGCTGCAAGAAAGCTTAATGTTTTGAACCGAATTTTTTTAATGGAATAATTTTAATAGTAAATTTCACATTTTAATGTAAAAGTTACTTTAAATAATACATCTGAATATTTGTTTTCAGAAAAATTAATGAATTCAATGATTACCTAAGAAATGCATTTTACATGTTATATCAGTACAATATATGACCAGAGACATATTATTTTATATGTTTCTGATATTAACGGGTTATCGAAAGCTAGATCATAATTAATTTAAATTACAGATTCTAGTAATCGAACCTGATTATGACTGGTATGTTGCATAGTTCCGGAGAAAATATAGGTACCAGTCGAAAAGTAATTACAGAGTTATCGAACCTAATTATGACCGTAATAGTTGAATATGATTACCCGTCAACAAACCCTCCCAACACACTCGGCCTACGGGATTAAGAAAAAACTAATCCTGGATTATTATTTTTGCTTAAAGTCCGGTGCTGTGTTTTTATTTCAAATTTTCATCATAGCCTCC
>MJUT01057246.1:204780-217714 GCA_002080005.1 Gigantidas platifrons
CCATTGTATTGTCTGTTTTATAGATCATTGTTTGTCCATTTCGTTTGGCCATTGCATTGTCTGTTTTATAGATCATTGTTTGGCCACTGTATTGTCTGTTTTATAGATCAGTGTTTGGCCATTTCGTTTGGCCACTGTATTGTCTGTTTTATAGATCATTGTTTGTCCATTGCATTGTCTGTTTTATAGATCATTGTTTGGCCACTGTATTGTCTGTTTTATAGATCAGTGTTTGGCCATTTCGTTTGGACACTGTATTGTCTGTTTTATAGATCATTGTTTGTCCATTTCGTTTGGCCATTGCATTGTCTGTTCTACTTCAATTTACGGCTTCTACCCTTTTGATGTCTTCAAACTTTTCTTAGTCTCAAATATTAATTTCACCTACTGATAAATAACCTGTCGCTTGTTTGTGACAAATAAATCACCGCTTGTTGGCGATTCCTTTTTGAAATGTGGTATTGTTATGAAAGCAAGATAATATTATGAATAAATGCATTGTTAAGTTTAATGTAATCTTACCCGTGTATATCATCCAGTCATTTGTGGAAAATCCAAACAGTACAAAACAGGCAATGGTTGATACAAAACCCAAGATTGTAATAGTCTCATCCCTCATGCATAGAAGAGAATATTTAAGAATAAGTATGCCAAATACATATTCAACAAAATGGGACCCAGCACCGTACCACCCTATTTGTATGGGGGACCAACAGAATGGCCATCCAAGTGTATATAGAGTTCTAATAGTTTTATTTGCTGCCAGTGGGAAATGGTGAAGTCCAAATGTTAGAAAAATAATTAGTAGCGATCTCCGTCTTGTTCTAACCAATGAATTTGTATTTGTCCAGAGCGCACATATCAATTTAAACTTTGAAGACGAGGCTGTAGAATTTTTATTTTTAGAAAACCGATTTCCTTCTGTGATGGCAAGCAGGAACAGAATGAGCATAAACAATGTCAAAACAGTTGATATCAAGAAAGGGTAAGTATAATTAGTGTCTTTGATTAAATAACCCGTTGCTACCTGAGAACAACATACTCCTATACCTAGCATAGTATCATAAACTGTCAATGCAAACGACCGATGTTTGTCGGGTGTCGTGCAGTCTGCTAACATGGCAGATAACGCAAAATGAAAGACATAATGGCTTCCTGCCAAACCTTCTACTCCACATGATAGTAAGAACCAGTTCAAGTTCAGTTTGGCATAAACAACGTAGGTACGGGCGGAAAATGATATAGATGATAATACAAGATTAAATACAACTAAACTTTTTCGTCCGATGCGGTCCGATAGTGGACCTGCTATTATTACAATTGGTAGTCCAATCGAATATATAACTAGTTGTATATACCAAGTCCAGTTAGATGCCAAGCCTTGAATGTAGTCATCATTAGTACTTGTAGAATTACCCTGACAATTTTCATCTTGTTCTGATGTAATGTTTGTGTTCCCATTACTCACGGTGTTGTTGATATCCGCATGATTTTTTAAATAAGAGTAAACATATTGAGTTTGTGAAATACTCCTCATTTCTATTCCAATTCCACCCAAAAAAGCGAATAAACTTATTTTCAAACGAGTGCTTAAATTCCGTTTCCCATCATTTTTCTGCAAGAGTGGTTGATTTGAGTCATGGCCTCGTTCCGTCATTTCCTACTTATTAATATGAATCACGCTATTATAGAACATTTATATAGTTGGTGCATCACGTATATCTCAATGCATTATAATAGTATACAAGTACAATACACATGCCGGAGATTAGATACAGGTTATCTATCTATGTTACACAGTACATATAGACATGTACCCTGTGTACTAATCATAAGACGAAAATATTTAATATGTGTATTCATGCATCAAAACGAGGGTGGCTTCCGCAATATGGTGTTTTTAATTACCAAACAATGAATGATTTAAAGAAATTTGGAAAAGTCCGAGGATAACAAACGGGTAATCAGAAACGGGACAAAACTAATAGAACCTCAATTGGTACACGTTTGGTGTACTGATTAATTATTTATAATAATTTTTTGTTTTGTTGTTAACATGACTAATGGCTCGACAAATATCCACAAATGAATATCTACCTTTTTTATCTTTACTCGTTCAGTCAGGCAACAATAGGACTATATCTTTTCTGTGTTATAATCGAGAGGTAAAGGAAAGTTCAAATTTCGCAAAATATATGTGTTTTAACCCAAACCAAAAATTAGATTCCAAATTTATGCACATACACATGTACAAAACGGTCGAAAGAAAATGGGTAACTATTTGGACATGAAGTAAAACAACGCCAAGATAAGACCGCATGAACTGTAATGAACATATGTTTTCCTGAATGGCACACTTCTCCTTCTCGATAGATAGCACAGTGAAATCCTAAATCATTAAACATTTGGAGATAATACTATAATTCATTTATTTCCTACGAAAATTCATTGCATGTACTGGTTATTGATATATTTATAACAGACTGTTCGACTCATATTCCAAATGTTACAATGTGTGCTTGATGCTACTTTATGTGACAAGTGTGTCCGTTATATTTTTCATTTTGTTGATTTTCTCCTGGTACTCCTCGATATAATTCATTTAATTTAAAATATTCAGTGAAATATAGAAATAAATGCGAATTGCTCGATTCACTTTCAGTGAGGTTATTGATCAAACAAATTTTAATACAAATTTCAAGAATTTAGAATATTAGTTGTTGTCTTTGAGTTCGTCCAAATTATTTTCAGCAAAGGTATCTGTCGAAATGTACTTATCTAATTTGATGAATTTATTAAGAATTCCATGAATTTAAATCTTTAAAAATTTTAATGAATCTTACTGTAAATATACATACCCAAGTATATCATCCAATCCGATATTGAAAATCCAAATATAACCAGTGAAATAATGTACGAGACATATCCGAAAAATAAAATCTTTATATCAGTAAAGAACAGAAGTAAAGCTTTAAGGATAAAAATACCAACAATGTACTCCAAGAAATATGTACCAGCAGTATACCATCCTATCTTAACAGATGACCAACAAAATGGTGATCCGAGTTCGTACAGTGTTCTTATCGTTGTATTGGCTGTAAATGGAAACCGTGTAATGAAGAAAATCACAAGATAAATCAAAAAGATTTTCCTTGTTGTGCTGACGAATACATTATGCTTCGCACAAATCATGAACACATCTTTTGACAGTGGGGATATGGCACAGTATTTTCTTTTATGAGATAACGGAACGTCTTCAGTCAATGTTAGAATTATCAAAATTAGCAGAAATACCAATAAACATGCCCCAGTTAGAAACGGGTACGTATATCCAGTCCACTTTATCATATATCCGGCGGCTATTTGAGACGTACAAATACCAATCACCATCATGGTATCGAAAAGTGCAAGATTGAACGGTTTGGATTCCTCCATACTTGAATAATTTGCTAATATTGCTAAACAGGCTACATCAAATGTATAATGACACCCTCCTAAACCTTCTACTGCACAAAATAATAAATACCAGTACAATGTCAGCCCAGCATAAACGGCGTAGGTCCGTAACATAAACGTTATAATAAAGAGATTTACAGTACCGATAATAATAGGTTTACGTCCAAGTTGATCTGAAAGTGGTCCAAGTACTGACATTACAAGTAGACCGAGGCTGTAAATAACAAGTTCCATATACCATGTCCAATCCGAGGCCAAGCCTTGAACTTGATCATCAGTTGTACCGGTTGAGTTGTCGCCACAATTGTCATTGTTTAGAGATCTATTTGTGGTGTGTCCGCTCGTGATATTTGTTGATGTGTGAGACTTAAGATATGCATAAATGTATTGTGTTTCTGCTACATTCACAATTTCAAGCGCACATCCCCAAATTAAAGAATACAGACATATTTTAATACGGACATCAAACCATTGCGATATTCCAACTTTGGTCATCGTCATTATCCGATATTCACAATAATATCTTGTTCTAACAAGTACATTTAGTGGTTTTCTGTATTTAATTAATTTGTATGAATATTTTGATAACCTACATGTAAGCACTTTAAAATGATATTTTATAGATAAATAAACCACGGGGTTTAAAACAAGTAAATAGTTACCTATCATTAGTCACATGGTAGAATTACAATTAAAATAGGGGGTCGTCGAGGTCGTGATCGTATGGTACTTTGATTCACAACTATATGTGCAGTCAGTGCCAATCACCACTAAAGTTGTGATTTCAAATCCAACTCATGGCGAGGGGTACTCGGTAGAACATAATGTGATTGTTTGTCAGTGACTAGCGTCAGGTGGTCGGTGTTTTTCTCCATGTACTTCTTCAACTAATAAAACTGACCTCCACGATATAACTGAAATATTGTTGACAGTGGCGCTAAACACCGTAACCCTAACACTAACAATTAAAACCGTTCTTATAAAATTATGTTAACGTTTAAAATAAACTTTATCAAAAGTCATGTCATAATAAAAGAAAACAAAAAGAAGGACAGTAAGTTATTTAGATAACTGTATTTTTTCAAAGTAGTTTGGACGAACAGAAATACAAAATATAACGTGAAGGAGCAGTGACTTGGTTATATTGTGTTAACGTGAAGGAGCAGTGACTTGGTTATATTGTGTTAACGTGGAGGAGCAATGACTTGGTTATATTGTGTTAACGTGAAGGAGCAGTGACTTGGTTATATTGTGTTAACGTGAAGGAGCAATGACCTGGTTATATTGTGTTAACGTGAAGGAGCAATGACTATATTGTGTTAACGTGAAGGAGCAGTGACTTGGTTATATTGTGTTAACGTGAAGGGGCAATGACTTGGTTATATTGTGTTAACGTGAAGGAGCAATGACTTTGTTATATTGTGTTAACGTGAAGGAGAAATGACCTGGTTATATTGAGTTAACGTGAAGGAGCAGTGACTTTGTGATATTGTGTTAACGTGAAGGAGCAATGACTATATTGTGTTAACGTGAAGGAGAAATGACCTGGTTATATTGTGTTAACGTGAAGGAGCAATGACCTGGTTATATTGTGTTAACGTGGAGGAGCAATGACTTGGTTATATTGTGTTAACGTGAAGGAGCAATGACTTGGTTATATTGCGTTAACGTGAAGGAGCAATGACTTTGTTATATTGTGTTAACGTGAAGGAGCAATGACTTGGTTATATTGTGTTAACGTGAAGGAGCAATGACCTGGTTATATTGTGTTAACGTGAAGGAGCAGTGACTTGGTTATATTGTGTTAACGTGAAGGAGCAATGACGTTGTTATATTGTGTTAACGTGAAGGAGCAATGACTTGGTTATATTGCGTTAACGTGAAGGAGCAATGACTTGGTTATATTGTATTAACGTGAAGGAGCAATGACTTGGTTATATTGTGTTAACGTGAAGGAGAAATGACCTGGTTATATTGTGTTAACGTGAAGGAGCAATGACCTGGTTATATTGCGTTAACGTGAAGGAGCAATGACTTGGTTATATTGTGTTAACGTGAAGGAGCAATGACTTTGTTATATTGCGTTAACGTGAAGGAGCAATGACTTGGTTATATTGTGTTAACGTGAAGGAGCAATGACTTGGTTATATTGTGTTAACGTGAAGGAGCAATGACTTGGTTATATTCCAGTCATCAGGAAGATTGATATTAATATCTTAATGTCGGTCAGTATATATAATGTGTAATCTTATCCATACGCTTTGTATCACTCGAAATGACAATGTATTTTCTTCTGTTTTTGTTTTGTTTTGTTGCCGGTGCAAATAACAAAATATGCGACAATTGAAAATGTAGCTACATGATATCTGAACAAATGTGAACACAGGGTTCATGCTGCAATCAGATTATGAAGAAAAAAAGGTTTTTCAATATGTTTTCACTTCTTTTTTATATAATTCACAAGACAGTATTATTCATAAGTTTTTTATTTGACCAGTTGGAGTTTGTAAGTTGCTAGAATATATATAAATACAATATATGAATTTGGTTGGGCAATTGTAACTCTTTGATCATTTGATCTAAATTGAAATGAAGAAAACAATCGTTCATAAGAAGTATACAAAAAAGTCAAAGGTCCCTTTCTCAATAATTTCATGATTTTCATAGCAAATAAGGGTAATAAAAAAATTACCGAACACAGAGCAATCTTCCAAAGGGAAATTCAAAACTCATAAATCAATAAACAGACAAAATCAGTCAACAACCGAGAAATTGGAAAACCGCAATGGCCCTGACTTGGTACAGGCATTTCTTAAAAACCAAAATTTCCTACTTATTTTGAAAATCAAACAACAGTGAAATAAACAATACAATGTACACTAAAAGGTTGTATACTGTTACCGGGTTATAAAAAAGCATTATATCATGACCACCTACATACATTTAATCAAAGTTGGAAGATATCAGTGGGTTAGTCAGAAGTCGAAGAAATGCAATGGCCAAACGAACAGAAAAAAAGGACAAGCAATGATCAATAAAACACTACACAGAATACTAAATATTGAGCAACACGAATCCCACTATAAGCCGGGAGTGAACTCGTGTGGTTCCAAATATTTTCCCGTTCCTGTTCCACTAATGATACCCGTTGTGTTACTGTGAATAGATACGAACATCATCTGACATGTAAATCTTGCTTGGAGATCATTGTACTTAAATAAATAGAAATACTTTTAACGTAGTTGTATTTAAGAGACAAGCCATAGCAATAGCAACCAACAAATGTGGTCTGCGGTGTGTTTATTCAATAACAAATATTCAAATATATCGTCAGTCAGATTACCGTTGGTCCTCTTCGCCAATAATCGGTAAAAGAAAACCTGGGATGTAATATATGATACATAATGATTCGGAAAGACATGTTACACATCAACTGATCATGTAATAGTGAAAATATTCGTTTAATTCTCTCTATACAAACCATTTGATAATGAACTGATTGGTAGGTGTTTTGCTGTGATCAGATTTATATTTATTACTGTCATCATGACCGATTGAAAATGGTAACATAGACTATGATCCCATATAGCTATATTGTTTACTTTCGAAAGTAACTTAATATGGCTTTTAACTACCTCTGATGTCTCTAAAACGGTTACTTATGAAAAAGAGCCGTTTTTTCTGAATTCAAACAGATGTTTGATCTTGGGTGTGTGAGTGCTGATTTTGTAATAATTTGTTAACACACCCTAGCTGATACCAATTAAACTTTTTCAAATAAAATCTAAATTCTAAAGTCAAGTATCGCTAGACAGCATATTGATGAACATATTGAGCAATGTTACGCTTCAATGAGCTTCTCTTCACTGGAATAATTGGATTCTTGTACTGTTGGTTCATCAACATAGATAGTTGCTTGTTCCCCGGGAGATTCCTTGCAAATCACAAAACTGAAAATGAACAGAGCAAAATATTGATCTATATGACTGCTATAATTTTAAAAACAAGGAGAAAGTATTCAAAACTGATAGCAGAAATACATTTATACGACAAATAATTATATCTTAATTATCTCTTAGAAAAAAAAACGTAGGAATATTTATAATAGATTAAATGACACTTGGTTATCAATCATCCCGTTTTATCCTTCCTCTATTCGAATAGTACTTAGAAGTTCAGGTTGAGACGGAGTCACATGCTATATTTATATATAGATAACACAACACAATGTCGACCAATACAATATAGATAAAGCTTACTCATACAAAGGAAGGTAACTCTACACTACCGTATATTTAAGCTTGCTAACAATATTATTGTTTCATACTTATTTTATGCTGAATATCTTCGATTGCTTTAGATTTTTAAAAGGATTTAAAATCTCCAATTTTGGACCCAGTTAACCGTAGGGTACAACTTGAATTTGGTACTTGGTAGTATATCACTATGTAATGAACATTTGGTATTAGTCGAACTCCTTTTGTTATTTTGTCAAAACGCAGCCTCATTGTGGTATTTTCGAAATTTAGCAGCAAGAGAGGACACATATATATTGGAGAGAAGTTCATCATCTTACCCCCCCCCCCTCCCCCCACGTAGTTGGTAGCTTTGTGGTAATACCCAAATATGTATATAAGTTAATTGTATGTTGACAGTTATTTTAGATTATGATACTGCTAGGAGTTATTGTATATTTCAGGTTGGTCGGCTGTCACAAGTTGATATTCAGAGAAGACCAGAATTGCCTGATAGCATATGGAAATCATCAGAACATGTGATAGAATCAAAGACAAATGGAATCGCGGTTTCAATTACAATTATTCATTAATGGACATGGCACATTTCGCTGCGAAGAACTTAACATTCATATAGTGATAGCCTCTGTTTACCAGGGCTCATTAGTCAACCTCTGATTACCAGGGTTCAGTCTTAACATTCATATAGTGATAGCCTCTGCTTACCAGGGCTCATCAGTCAACCTCTGATTACCAGGGTTCAGTCATATTATTAGTTATATAGATATTCGTGGTTTGCCATACTTTGCGGTGACCACATTATAATTTACATATATATACATAGACTAGACATTTAAAAATATATTCATTTTATGTAATATGTCAGGGCCGTCTGCAGATTTCTGGAAAGGTTGGTGCGGGGGAGGGTCTTGTAGGGGATTGTGGATTAGTGTTCCCAGGGGCGGATCCAGGATTTCAGGTTATAGGGGATTAATGAAAAATTTCGCCGAGCGGAGCGAGACGCGAAAATTGTGGGGGTATTTTATGCAAAAAATCATATTTTTTCCAATTTTAAGGGGGCATCCCTCCCCCCCTTGAATCCGCCACTGGTTCCGGTAGTGACAACAATAGTACGTAGATGCTATTGAGTGAAAATATAGTGCTACCTCTTGCTCAAATTATATATAAGGGCTCGACATTTGTGGAAAACCCGGCTTATAAAATTAGAATCAAACTCGTAGTTCCATAAACGGTTTCCAAAAACGAATATAAAGAAACAGTGCAGGTGGTTGAAAGTAATATTCTTGTTGTGTCATAAACACAAAGTAGCATTTGCAATGAATCATTATTAGATAAGAGATATTGTATTTATAATTGAATAGTTGAGTTTCGTACCTTTTTTTTGTGGAAAGGGGGGTGCGATCGCATCCCCCCGTTCCGACGGCCATGATATTCAATGATACATTTTGTATAAAGCTGTGGCCAAAAACTGCCAAACCTTAACTAATTATTTGTTGTTTGTTGTGCCTCCAGTGTAATAGGCTTATATACAGTACGTGTGATTGGCGTCTTATTTTGTATGAAATACTTGTTAATTCTCCTGTTGTTTATGTACAGTCTTCTTGTTTTATTTTAATTGTGACTACCATGGAACCGGTAAACATTTCCATTTTTACATAGTGCTTGTTTTTAATATACACTTACGCCATTATGAAAAGAGCACACAACGGGAAACCTGCCATGACAAAGAATACCAGTCCTTTGAATATGGGTCTAGTTTGGTGATAGATATTGTTAAATACTGTTGATCCACCAAGCTGGCATAAAACCTCTAAAAGGTATATATTGGCAAACAATGTTCCTGAAATGTAAAGAAGACTACTTCAATCTATTACAGAATTAATTAGTTTCAACATATATTAGCTACCCAAGATTCATGTGTTTTGTACCTTATATTTTGTCGAGTCCTTATATTGTGCCTGAAGATATTTTGAAGCTAAACAGCGCATAACAGAAATAAGGAGGCATCATCAAAAACTGCTAATAATATCATACTGTCAGAACAGTTCGAAAATCAAATGGTAAATTGTAGAAAGAGGCAAAATGGATACCCACGACACACAAATACATCATGACCTCTGACCCCTGGCCACACAAATACATCATGACCTCTGACCCCTGGCCACACAAATACATCATGACCTGGCCACACAAATACATCATGACCTGGCCACACAAATACATCATGACCTGGCCACACAAATACATCATGACCTGGCCACACAAATACATCATGACCTGCCCACACAAATACATCATGACCTGGCTTGGTACAGGCAAATTTAATCTAAAGAAAAATGTTGCGGTGTAAAACAAGTTTTATGGTCCCAAGCCTTCCCTCGAAGTGAAATAATGCGTTCATGCAAGTGCTTTCCATGTATGTAAAAATGCATCGTCGGAAACCCACGGCTGATTACAAAATGTACGCTTCGTTCACCGTGTGTCGATTCGTACAAATTTCCTCGTTTTCATGCATAATTCATGAGCCTATTTCATTGGTTTCTTGACCATCATCTTCAGTTATTTAAACCAATCAGAACGCACCTATTATCACTTGTTCAGTTTAATGTAAATACTGAAAAAAAAATGCCTCCTTGTAGAGTGAATACGTTTGGTGTAAAGGAATTAAAAGAGTTTCATAAAGAAACAGTTGACAATTTACTTGATGGAAAGGACGTTTATCCATATTAACTTCCAATTTTGAAGAGTTCCATTTCCGTAAGCGCTAATTTGATTGGATAATTCTGTCTGATGAATATTCATGAAAACGAGAAAATTTGTACGAATCGACCCACGGTGATGGAGTGATGAACGAAGCATAATCAGCCGTGGATTTCCGACGATGGTGAAAATGCGAACTCTCACATACAATTGGACGAACATCGTTATTATGAGAAAGTTATAATCTTGAACATTATACATAATGTATTTAATCTCCGTGACACAGAAGTTGCTATATGTATAATATTAGCATCATTAAAGAGAGAAAATGACCTCAACAATTATTTTAATATTATATAGTATGCTAGAGCATCGTCATGTATAACAGTGAAACAATAGTCAACTTAATGTAAATATATTCCTCACATTACAGGTCTTTAATCATTTATCTGTGGACCTGGTTTGAGGATCATGGATAAGTATAATCGGTATATACAGAAACTCAACTTTTCAGGTAAAGATATAGATTATTCAAAATTTCACCATTTTTTAAAATATGTATAATGGTGCCTAGCACCTCCGTGTCAACGCAATTCGTAGAAATTGGCGTGTGTTTATTTACACAATTTATATTTTCAGAAGTTTTATATATTCATTTCATGAGCGATAACACACTTTTTATTCATGCAGGTTTCGTTATTAGAGGTGTTTTATGTTTTCGGTGACTGAAATATATGGATCAGAAATCAGATTATGTATTATTTGCAATGGCAGGGGCGGATCCAGGGGGGCGCTCCCCTCCTTAAATTGGAAAAAAATGATTTTTTTGCGTAAAATCGTGATTTTTCACACGAAATACCCCAAACATTTTCGTTTATTTTAAGTGCGCCCCCTAACTTGAAATCCTGGGTCTGCCCCTCAATGGTATGTTTTATTGTAAAACATTTACTATTTGTCCTATATATTACTGTAATTCAAATAATTGTGCAATTTATATTTGTATGTCATTTTAAAAATACTACTTTTTGTATGAAAATAATTTCCATGCAACTTAATGCATGGAAATTACTTCTTTGTTCTAGTCAACTTAATCAATGATAGTATTCATCTTCTCCCTCAGGCATAGGTGACTTTAGCCGATTTTGACTATTCTGTCTATGCCCTTTGGTTTTATTGCTCCCAAACCTTTAAATTGTTTGACTTTCCAATCTTTCTATTTGAGCGTCCCTGATGAAGGTTATTACAGAAACGCGTCGTGCGCACTAAATTTGATATCTACGTTTTTATTATATTCTAATTACTGAACTCCTACAGCTCTTTTTCCTTTGTACATCTTTAGCGTTTCCTTTCTTTACGGCTTCTGATTATCCACTTTGGCATCTTCAAACTTTTATTTTCTTCCTGTTTGTTTTCTGTTTATAACATGAATGG
This sequence comes from Gigantidas platifrons, assembly GCA_002080005.1. Lineage (NCBI taxonomy): Eukaryota > Metazoa > Mollusca > Bivalvia > Mytilida > Modiolidae > Gigantidas > Gigantidas platifrons. The sequence goes on from MJUT01057246.1 coordinate 216,624, forward strand.
TGTATTCGATGACTTATTGTTTTAACAATTAAGACGTATCATGTTTATTGGGATGAACAATCCTAGACATTATTGATTTTAGTAAAGGTACTGGTAAAATCCAAATAACACCAACTGCTGTAGCTGAAAATGGAAGAGAATAAAACATGCTATGCAAAGCTATAGCTTGACAACATTTTGTGTCTTTTAAAAGAATACGAAGGAACAGCTATCTGAACATGTTGGTAGAAAATCAACAGTTCAAGTACACCACCTTTCTTACTGTTCTTCATTTTACAGTTTATTACATGACAGTCAATAATAGGTATACCTCATACCTCATAATGAGTGTGCGATGATCGCTACATATGAGCAATATACAAAGGGTTTATATATATTCAATGGCCGTCGTGGTTGTGATCGTATGGTAGTTGGATTTATAGCTACCTATGCAATCCGTGCCTATAACCACTAACGTTTTGAGTTCGAATCCCATTCAGGCGAGGTATACTCGATACAACATTATGTGATAAAATTTGTTAATGACTTACGGCAAGTCTGTAGTTTTCTCCGGGTACTACGGTTTCACCCACCAATAAAACAGACCGCCACGATATAAATGAAATATTGCTAAAAAAAAAAATGGCGTTAAACACCATAACCCTAACCCATATTCATTTCGGGTTTCTTGCGTGTGGAATTATCTTCTACTTAATAACTTATGTTTTAATGTACATAGCTAATATACAAAAGTTAAGCCCACCTGACTTGTTTCAATAATATCTGTTCTAATAATGAACTTATTTCAAATCGGTTTGCTGTTTTCGTTACCTGTACACACATACTTACTTACCTGTGAAACAGGTTATTGGTCGATTTTTATTTATGTGTATATGACAGGGTGTGTAAAGTGCCACGTGTACTTTTCAACATTTGTGTTTGCGAACGAAAGCTGATTTTTTTTTGTGTGTGTAGAGTTTTAAGTTTCATTTTCTATTGCTTTGGTATGGTGCGGCGAAAATTAACCATACCAGAAAGGTGGCAAGCTGTTGGCATGCATAACGGTGGTTTTAGTCATAGAAGGGTGGCAGACCACTTCAGGGTTAACCATT
>MJUT01057246.1:267083-302899 GCA_002080005.1 Gigantidas platifrons
TGTTAGGATATTACTTTAACATGAGATTGTTAGATGAGTGTAGAATGTTTGTTAGGATATTACTTTAACATGAGATTGTTAGATGAGTGTAGAATGTTTGTTATGCTATTACTTTAACATGAGATTGTTAGATGAGTGTAGAATGTTTGTTAGGCTATTACTTTAACATGAGATTGTTAGATGAGTGTAGAATGTTTGTTAGGCTATTACGTTAACATGAGACTGTTAGATGAGTGTAGAATGTTTGTTATAATATTACTTTAACATGAGACTGTTAGATGAGTGTAGAATGTTTGTTATAATATTACTTTAACATGAGATTGTTAGATGAATGTAGAATGTTTGTTAGGCTATTACTTTAACATGAGATTGTTAGATGAGTGTAGAATGTTTGCTAGGATATTACTTTAACATGAGATTGTTAGATGAGTGTAGAATGTTTGCTAGGATATTACTTTAACATGATATGTTTGTTGAGTTTATAATGTTTTTATGCTACTTATTGTTGATTTAGTTTGTGTTGTATTTTACATGGTAGTGTTAATTTTTATTGTGTCATTTTTTACAAACTTGAATGTTTTTAACAGAGTTGTGGTCTTATACATTGTATAATAACTCATGTTATTAGAATTGACATCTTCTAGCAATTTAAAAAAAAAATTCAACTTCTTTGTGTTACAATTTACATGTATAGGCCATTCTTTTATTCGTCATTTATAATAAATGACCATTTCAATTCAAACATGTGTTTGATTATTTTATTGGGGTAACCATCTACCATCAAACAGAGCACAACATTAACACCTAAAGCTTTCCAGGAGTCTGACATAAAGAATGTTAGCACAATTGTTTCATCTTATTCACCAGTCAGATTCAAAACACATCTTTTGGTAAAAGTCTCATTTTTCCCCATACATTACTCGGTACCCATTTTATAATGCAGTTGATGAATTGTATTGCACAATATTAACAAGTAACAAATCATTTGTTTGTGAATAATTATTGTATGATATGTTAAGAAATTTACTATGCGGGCAATTGTTAAAAAAGTAAACATGTCTTTTTGTCATATATCATACAATCAGAAGTTGATGGTTTGGTTGGTTTATGGCGTACATAGCCACTTTCAACATTATTTCAGTCAGACATTGATGATCCAAACATAGCAAAAATGGATATTACAGAAAGGTCCCTTAATACAGCGATAATTTCCACTCTAAAACAAATCAGTAGAGTTTGAGAATTCAAATTTTTGTGCAATGACTATACCATCATAAATTAACAGAAGTTGAAGTCATCGCTATAAAATTCTGCGGTCGTCATCCCAATATGATTGGCCGTTACGAAATATCCATATCTCAAATGACAGTGGATCTTTTGTATTTTACGTAGATGTTTTCTTTTCTCTTTCACTACCAAGACTTTTACCGGACTTACTTGTATAACACGGCGGGTGTCTTGTAAGAAGCAGGAACTGTTTACCCTTCCCGAGCACTTGAGTTCACTGCCGGTTTTTTGTGGGATTCGGGTTGCTCACCTTTTAAGTTGTTTACCTGTCCTATTATGTGTCTTTACGTTCTGAGTTCCATGTTGTGATGTCAGTTACGATTTCCGCATAAAAACGATGCTCGGTTCGTCTTTACCTCCAGTTGTTTGTAAGAAGATCCATGTGTTATTTACATTATTTGTGTTTACTTTCATATAGTGGTATGCAACATATATTGTGTTTTGATTTTGCTTTGATTGTCTTCTTGTTGTATGTATACCATATGTTGCCAGTTTCTCTGGATTGCCCATTTTTGATTGCCCCTTCGGTTTTATCTAACGTTTATTTATTTGAGTTATCGTATACTTTATAAAAAAAAAAAAGTAACGTTTAATCATACTTAATTATGCTTCTTGTTTAAACAAATTGTTTTTCAAGTTAATTAAACAAATTGCATTACAAACTTCTTCTTTTAGACTATCAAGTTTGTAAATAGAAATTGTTATTATTGTTACCACGAGTTGTTTCCCTTTAAACTGGTTATTCTAGAAACGCGTCTTGTAGACTAAACTCGATCTACGTTTTTATTAATATTTATCCTGCAATGACAGCATTTACTGACCAATATAGCCTGCCCAATATTTTTTTTGATATTGGTCAGTTATAAATAGAATAAAATTTTATATTTGACAAACTCATCGGGGCACATTGGGGTATATTGTTTTCAAATACATACACAAAATTATTTCAAATACTTTTATCATCGTCCAGTAAACGTGTATTTACGATTTAAAATTGCAGGATAAATACAATACATGTGCACTGTCGAAGCATATAGGTAAATATGTGTATTCGGCGCGAAACGTGGGAAAAGGCTCGGCAAAGCCTCGCATTTTCCCCCGTTTCTAAGCCTCATACACAAGTCATATTACCTGTATGCTTCGACAGTGCACAAGTATTGTATATATATATGTCTCAGGGAACACTTTTAGAGCTTTGTTGCATGATCAAATAAATATTATGATAAATAAAGCATACAGAAAATTTTCATATTTTTGTCAGTCGTTTAATGAAGCGTTAGAAATGAACACTGTTTCAATATGTCGCTTATCGTTATACCAATCTTCGTTCATCCCGTCTGTCACAAATCGTTGGAACAGTCTTGACATAAAGACCAGAAATACCCGAATACTTGACACTTTTAAGTGCAACCTTGAAGAAAGGTTGTATTAGCTAAAATTCAAGAATATTTCTCAGTTGGGAGATTACATCCAACGTCTTATATGCAAGATTACGTAATTGTAGCTCGCTAAGATATTCTCTATTTCAACCAAATATAGCAACATATTCCAGATGTGGTTTTGGATTTATCAAGGAGGGCTATTCCCACTTTCTCTATCAAGATACTGATATCTTGTATTTTTCTTATGTTCGTTCTACTTTAATATAAGGAAGTCCTAAAACAAAAACATATATAATCTTCCTTTCTAGTATAATTAATCATATCTTTCTACAAAACACCATGTCATCAACTCTAAGTCATATAAACAAGATTTGTCAATGTTATAGCATATCTAGTATATGTAGCGTTGGTCCCGTAAAGTTTTGTCTGCATTACCCCATTCGAAAAATCCTGATATACTTATCTGTGTTCAACAAAGCGTAAAGTTTTGTCTGCATTACCCCATTCGAAAAATCCTGATATACTTATCTGTGTTCAACAAAGCGTAAAGTTTTGTCTGCATTACCTCATTCGAAAAACCCTGATACACTTGTATGTGTTCAACAAAACAAAAAAAAAACAATCGAGGGCAATCATGGTTTCCGGGTTACTTGGGATAGACGTACGCTTATAGTTATCAGCTCCATCGGCTTACATTGGTCAACCCTAACTTCAGTTGTCATCGATCGGCTTACATTGGTCAACCCTAACTTCAGTTGTCATCGATCGGCTTACATTGGTCAACCCTAACTTCAGTTGTCAGCTATATCTTATACCCCCAATATTGTGATCTACTTTTAGAAGTTTATATATGTGAAACGAAATTCTAACATTAATATTCAACTTTATGATTTTAGTTTTATGATTATAAGTATTGCAATATGCCTACCGGCTCCATGCCATATATGAGGTATACGTATTTTGTATTCTACTTGCTACTCCAATTAGCAGGGGTAGTGTAAACATTATTCTATTGTTGAAAATAATATACAATGTAGTACATATTACAGGTGTTAAACAAATATGAATAAATTGGCAACAATCGGATTCGGAAACAACAAACTGCTTATATAAATCCGTTTCCTTTTAAATAACACATAAAATGGAGCTCAGATTATGACAATAAATAATTAAAAAACTACAATCATATCAAAAGAACATCCATTAGATTCATTCATGTACAATATGCATCCAAAAATAGTTGTAGAACATTATAGTATGTATATCACTAAGCAAACTTTTACAGAAAAGTCACGGAAAATGTATGAAAAAGATCTCTTGATATGTTATAAACTTGGCACTATATCTATTAAATAATATACTTGTAAACAGTATCAATTGCCTATGGTTATCGTTCACATTATTTGGATCATCACCATCAGTTATTAAACAAATGCGATATTTCTGCTTAGTGACATTATAGATTAGTTAGATATTTGCCTTAAGTGACAAAGTTTTTAATATACCGACATTGTAAATGAGAAGTTCACGGCTGATACTGAACAAATGCAGTTTATCATTTCAAAGTACCTCATCTTACTCACAGGTTACATTTTGTGTGGAGCCTGCATGCGTTGGCAATTATCAGAAACATAAATGGATGCTATAGAACTTAAATTAGTGACTATAATAGTGCCTAGATAATTTTGTGTTGCATGCACAAAAAAGACAACATGTAGCAATTCTTACTTAGTAATCGCATAATATAAATGGTCGTTGGTGGCCTCTTGACACACAATTTTGTGCGATCACATTCACAATATCATCATTTTCCTCTTGCAATATAGCTTATCAATCATTGGTACCTTGCAAACAAACACCGTCATCATCATATTAAAAAGTAACTTATTATCGTCATAATATTCAGTCGGCGTTCAACAATACACCCCACTCGTTTTCATAAATGAAATATCTAGTTATTTTAAAGCTATTTTTGAAATATAAACAATAATACTAAAATACTGCCAAAAAAAAAGATATTCATAATTTACTAAGAGAATAACGCATTATTGCTAATTTCAATTAGTTCGACTATTTCATTATATTTTTTCTGTATACCAGTTTTTGATTGAGTCTAAACCTTCAAATGGAAAACGCCCGTTGATGTTTTGTAATGTTTGGGTTTGGTAGTAAAATTAGAAAGGAGGTATCTGCATGACACATCAAACTTAAATGTTTGGGGAAAAAAATCATATATTTTGTGAAAGAAATATTTGCTTGTGATGATTAAGGTTCAATGATATGTATTTGTATGAATATGTAAAGTCATTGCCATAAATAGTACAGTGCATCGAGGTAGAAATAGATATTTAAAAAAAAACAACCATAAAATATACCTTATCCCGCGTTTAATCAAAAAGGCATATCCGGTTGCTTGTAAGATATATGCTATTTATTTTCACTGATTTTTCATACATCAAATCACTGCATATACATATAATTTATATTTAAATATCAACATGATTACTTCAGGTAACGTTCTTTAGTATACACGAAGTAAATGTTGTTCTTGAGTATAATAGCCTTTTAAAATTTGTAGAAAAAACAACTGTAGGGCAATAATTGTTAATTTGCATTAAAACCTTCAAAGACAAAAATATCTTTCCATCTGTCTATTTATGATCAATATTAATATGTTGTTTATTTTTTTTCTTGAAATTCATAAGTCACTCAACAGAACGACAATAAAATTGAAACATTAAGTAATGTAAAATAAAGAGAGAAAACAAGTTTCTTTTTCTCTTTTATTTCTATTATAGATAAACGTACATTTTTGTATAAAAATATTTATCTAACATTATGTACGTTTTCCTTTGAAATTAACGAAACTAGCCTGTCTCATATAAGGTGTCTGATACAAGATGTTGTACCACCACACTGTGGTGATAAAAGAATGCCGAACTCCTTTGTCATGACGTCATATCATTGGAATCCGGCGAAAAACACATCAATGTAGGCAACGTAAAGACATAGTATCAATATTTCCGGCAACTGTAAGGTTCACATTTCTTTTTTAAAAGCGTTGTTGGAGTGTACAGTGACACTGAAAGTGATTGAAAAGTAATTCGACATTGGTGAAAGAACGACAACAAATAACGTGATATCACAAAATGTAGTCTTCCTGCGAGTATTGTAGAAAAAAAGGTTGTAAATATTAATTCGACCCTTGTTATTTGTTTAAAATTTGTTTTATTGAAATGTTAGATAAACTTATTACATAAATAGTGTGGTGGGACAAGACTATGTATCAGGTCTTGCCTGTTGCGTGAACTAACCGCATCACAACTCGTCGCTGTCGCGACTCTTAGTGATACTGGTTCACACAACAGGCTCGACCTGATACATAGTCTTGTACCACCACACTATTTATGTTTGGCTCCGATTACTACGTACTACGCCACATATGTAAAATCATCTGTTTGTTTGGCTCCGATTACTACGTACTACGCCACATATGTAAAATCAGCTGTTTGTTTGGCTCCGATTACTACGTACTACGCCACGTATGTAAAATCAGCTGTTTGTTTGGCTCCGATTACTACGTACTACGCCACATATGTAAAATCAGCTGTTTGTTTGGCTCCGATTACTACGTACTACGCCACATATGTACGTAGTAATCGGAGCCAAACAATCAGCTGATTTTAATCAGATTGTCGCTTTACACACACAAACGTATACCTGAACCACGTCAGTCACTCTTGTTTTGCGTTGCAGATGGTCATTGTCCATTTTCGTCCTGGTCAACAGATCGGTATAGAAATAGTCTTCTCACTGTAGAGTGCATCCTTTTAGAAATGGGATGTCAGCTTTTTTGCGTGGGATATGCCATATACAGCTTGTTGTAAGCACTGGGCTAAATATAAACGTCCCCTTTAAAGAATGCTAAATTATTATATGTTAAATGTCTAATAGGAAAATCGTGCTAAGAATGGACAGCTTGTTGAAATGCATAATTTGTTACATTGCTTATTGTAGCCTTTTTAATTTGTTGACAGTCCAACAATTCGAATAAATACCTGTCTCGTCGTTACCTATGTTATATTATTATACTTTTACAGTATTTTTACTATATAAATTAACAGTCATAGATTTGCTCATTTCCCCTAAAAGACTATTTCCACGGAAGTGAACTATTTCCCTGAGACTATTTCCCTATCCGCAATTTTGCACGTTCATATTTCCCGGTTTTTTTAAATCTTGTAATTTCCCCTAAAAGACTGTTGAATTTGTTTAATATAACTGGTAAAACATATATTTGTTGTTTATTTCATTACACTTTAATTAGTGCTAAGCGATAAAAATCTGAAGTGACACAACCATAAACACAATATTGAGGTAATATGCCTTATTTTGCTGTTCTTCATCAGTATGAGTTTAATAACCTAGAAATAACCATATCACAAAGAAAAAAGCCTTTTATTGTTGTTCTTCAATTGTTAAAGTATAATAAAACAGCTAAAAACCGGTTATTTCGGGAAGAAGCAAGTTTATTGTCCCCCTCAACACAAACTATTTCCCTCAGCTTCGCGTCGGGAAATAGTTTGTGTTTCGGGAGACAATAAACTTGCTACTTACCTCACAACCGGTCTTTAACTGTATACTATTGTATGGAAAGAGGGAGGAATATACTTCAAATATTTCTCATTTAGTTTTCAATAATACTAATGGTACTGGTTTTGGGTCATGAATTAGCTTATTCTGTCAACAATGAAACAAAAGGCGAAAGGAGCTACACGGAAAATAAAATCGTCAATGAGTTGGAGTTCTTTATCGATAGCATATCTGTCGAGCACGGAGGGAACATTTTTTAGCAAATCATCGACATCCCTATAGGCAAAAGCTCTCCTTACCGATCTTTATCTTTACTCTTACGAGGCAGAGCTTATTCAAACACTTATCACAAACAAAAACAATTACAGACGCTAGCGGCTTTAATTTCATTTTCAGGCATATTGATTATGCTATGCCAATTAATAATCCAAGCTTCGCTAACTGAATTCCATCAATATACCCTAAAGAACTTGAGATAAAAGAAGCAACAGAAACCTCCTCCTCTGCATAATACCCTGACATAAACCTCAAGAAGATATTTAAGATACCAAAGGGGTAATCAGAATCCGTAAATCGAAGAAGGACAGACAACACAATGGCCAAACGAAAATTTACAAACGGACAAAAATGATCTACAAAATATTACTCCTAAAACTAAAGATCGAATAACACGAACCATGCACCCCACTAAAAACCGGGATGACCTCAGGTGTTCCGGAAGGGTAAGTAGTTTCTGTTCCACTACTGACACCCAAATTTGACATCAATAGTTTTCTTTCTACCAGATTTAATGACAAAGGAGATGCCCAAAATGTTGCCATTAAAACATTTCCATACCTTGATAGTCATATACCAAAAAGCTCCCTCCAATGGAGTTTATATTTCACACCTCATACGCCCACGCTCACAGCATGTATTCAGATTTCTTACAACGTCACCGTATTCTGAGTACTAAGCTATTAAATTAAGTGTTTGTAATACTAAACTATTAAATTACTGGTTCTTAAAGATGCGTCTCATCTTACAACAGGTTTTTCAGAAGACGTCAACACCTTGTTGAAAAGTACAGAAGAGGACAGAAGTTATCGGCAATTATATTTTGGTTCAAACTTGACTATTTGTTATACTATTATGTCTTCCGATGGCATTGTATACTATCTAATATTAATTAATTAATTAATTCTTAAATAGAACTAATAGTATGCATATGACAACTTCTGTATCACAAATATTAAATATTATTATGTATAACGTTCAAGATTAAAGCGTTCTTTCTGGTAACGCCGTTCGCCCTGTTATATCTGAGTGTTTGCATTTAACTCACATGTAGAAAACACTTGCATGGCTGCATCATTTCACTAAGTGGAGAGATTTGGACCAATAAAACTAGTTTAACCCGGCTTCTCCCAAGCCAGAAGTGTGCAGTAATGTATTGGCACATTAGGGTGTCCATTTTGCTTCATGTTGCCAATCACTCAACCTAATCATGCTACTCAATCACCAAGTTATGCCGTACACGTTACTCAATTATCTAACCCGATCATGCTCCTCCGTCACTTTACCTGATAAATAATTTACCATGTCAGCTACTAAATGGCTTTGCCTTATATGCTACTGATTCATTAAACCTGATCATGCTACCCAATCACATCCCTTGATCATTATTATTATTATTATTATTTACAGTATTTATATAGCGCATTATCTAATTAAAAATTACTCTAAGCGCTTTCATGCTACCCAATCGCTTCCCTTGGTCATGCTACCTAATCACTGCCCTTGATCATACTACCCAATCACTGCCTTTGATTATGCTACCCAATCATTTGACCTGATCTAGCTGCGGAACCGTAGCACTTTATGGTCCTTTTTTTTTCTTTTTCTTTTTTTGCGGACCATAGGACTACGGATTTTCCCTATACAAAAACTTGCGAAATTTGCGTCCTTTGACATCATAGTATAATACGCAAATCGGATGCCGGAGAAGTCTTGTTCTGTTACGGCTTTTACATAACTTGTACTTTCGTGAATGGAACCTGTATTTATTGGTTGTAAANATGCAAGAATCCATTAATCTGATGATGCTACTCAATGACTTCACCTGACCAAGCTGTTCATTCACCTCACATCATCATGCCACTCAGTCACGAGTATCTTTTAATTATTCCTATTTGTCTCTTGTGTTAGCATTTTCGACACATCTTGTCCAATATATGAAAATAAGTCATTTATGATTGCAACATCACGATAATGGTGTGATTGATGACGAGCTTGGGCATTTGTTTTTCTCATACCATAATTTTCCCATGTATTCAAGGAAACGAATTGTGCATGAATATATTTTAGACAGATACAACTACTAACGGCTTATATATAAAATGTTTTTTCGGTGACTAAGTCGTCTATTTCTAATTTTTCAAATTATACCGGGGGATCTNCAAGACTTCTCCGGCATCCGATTTGCGTATTATACGATGGTGTCAAGATGGCGTCCAGAGTAGGCGGGATTAAGCTGTAATCAGATATTTGTTGTAATAAATAGAAGGATATTAAAAATTTTGCATAAATAATAATGTAGAGTGATAGAAAAATATTTGAGGAAACGAAACATACACAATTGGCTATGCACACTTGGCGTCCGATCGCCAGAAACCCCTGGAAAGGTGCGACTCAATCAAGGTCGCAAATTCCGCAAGTTTTTGTATAGGGGAAATCCGTAGCCCTATGGTCCGCCAAAAAAAAAAGACCATAAAGGGCTACGGTTCCGCAGCTAGACCTGATCAAGCTACTCTACCACTAACCAGATCATGATGCAAAATCCATTAATCTGATGATGCTACTCAATGACTTCACCTGACCAAGCTGTTCATTCACCTCACATCATCATGCCACTCAGTCACGAGTATCTTTTAATTATTCCTATTTGTTTCTTGTGTTAGCATTTTCGACACATCTTGTCCAATATATGAAAATAAGTCAGCGAGTGTCATTTATGATTGCAACATCATGATAAAGGTGTGATTGATGACGAGCTTGGGCATTTGTTTTTCTCATACCATAATTTTCCCATGTATTCAAGGAAACAAATTGTGCATGAATATATTTTAGACAGATACAACTACTAACGGCTTATATATAAAATGTTTTTTTCGGTGACTAAGTCGTCTATTTCTAATTTTTCAAATTATACCGGGGGATCTGATTACTGGTTTATGTTAAATATGTCAATGGGGGCTAGAACACAATTGATGGGTATGGTAGGTTAAGTACAGTTATATCAAATATCCCAACACATCAAATTATTTGAAAAATTTGCGTGAAGTGAATCGTGAATTGTAACATATTTTAAATTCACATTTAACGCTTGAGAGATGTCTTCATTTGTTGTGGTTATAGCTTGAGGCTCCTAAGTGTTTACAGGCTGTCGGTGATAATAATTGTTTACATCTTAAATAATACTATATGTTAAAATGCATTTAAGTATGTTCCATATCAAATGCACTGAAGTAGAAGGTAACCATTCAAAGTAAAAGTAAATCAAATGCGCAATATTTAATAAATATATAAATGACAATATATCAACACGTGTTTGTCTTTTGGCTATTCAATGATATTGTACTTTACATCGAAGCTCTTTCATTTTTGGTTATTATTTCATATTTTAAATTTTTCACAGATGACGATTAATTATACAAATGAGAATAAGATTGATGCTTCTATACACGCATGATATATTTCAACCTTTGATATTTAGCTTTGTGACCAAATACAAAATGGACATTAATGATACACCAGAATACTATTAACATGTATCATATTTGTAACAATTTAAAATAAAATATCTAATATGAGAAGATGTGGACGTAAGCTACCTTGACAGAACATTTATATGAAAGCAAGGATTAAACGTAAAGAATAAGGCACTTTTATTTCTGTTCTGCAATGAATTCGTGTAAGTCACTGACAACACAACTAAGGTTAAGTATATCTGAGGAAATTAAAACCTATAATTATCACATCAAGTTGCACTGCGTATGCAGGCTTCTTAGTCGAAACGCTCATTGGTAATAGACAGTGCATTCATAGATATATACGACCTCAGCCACGAAGGTAATATGCTATTAATAAATATACTTCTCTGTGCTATAGAATGCTAATAAAGAACAAATGGGCTAATATTAATCGAATGTATCAAATGCGCATTTCTACCACCTTGTGAATGGTGCTCAACTTTTAAAAGTTAGAACCCCACATTAATTATCATTGAACATGTAAAATATACTCAAATACTCCTAAACCTAACTAATGCTACTTACGTCTGAAGATGACAAAGCCTAGTTTGATATTACATAATATCTTATAAAACTTCTTTTACGATCAAGTTAGTAATGACCAATCGGGTGATTCGTTATTTCATGGACAGTATGTCTTCATATGCGTGTGTAGTGACTGCTTACCCTTCCGGAGCACTTGGGTTCACCACAGTTTTTGTAGGGTTTGTGTATTACTCGATCTTTAGTTTTATGTGTAATGTTTTGTAGATTTGAACTTTTTCTTTTGGCCATTGTGTTGTCTGTCCTTCTTCGATTTATCTTCAAACTCTTCTTAAGTAAATTGTCAGACATCTATAAACAGGTTTTAACCATTTAAATTTAAAGCTGTACATCTTGTGCATTAATCATCACTGTTTTGTGATGTTACCATTAATAATTCACATCGTATATAGATTTATACACAGATTTCTATGATTTATAGTCATATGTATTATATATTATTCATCCCAATAGTACATTTGCCTTTCCTAAATAGCAACTTTCTACCTTCCATGATAGTGGGGCGTCTTTATTCCGCTTTTCGTGAACCTGTTGGTCTTGTGTGAATATTTATTTTGTACATGGACTACACTTCTCGTATTATTCAAACACAATTATAAAAAAAAACTAAACGTACATGATCGCAATCATTAGTAGTTGGTTGATTTGTATGGAATTACAATATCTCTCTCAACTGATTGCAGACGTGTTCTAAAGTTTTTGCTTTATGATAAGGATTTAAAGATGGGTACCATTAATGGAACAGGAGATGCCAAGCCCCCCGGGACACCTTGTCTCGTTCCTAGTTTAAGTCTCAGTGTTTTTTTGTTTTTTTTTTTAATTATTTTTATCACTTTTTTTTTATTGTATATTTGGGTTGGTCAATTTAATTAAACGTTCGAGAAAGGGGCAATCAATAATTGACAATCCAGAGAAACTGACAACATTTGGTACACAAGACGTAAGACGAAGACCATCCAAAGAAGAGTTTGAAGATACCAAAGGGATAATCAGAATCCATATATCGAAGTAGAACTGACAAATAAATACAGATAACGAAAATAAGACATGAGCCCTCCTACAAACACAACTGGAGGTATCGAATATCGCTTTTATGTGGAAATCGTGGAGTACACCACAAAACGGAACACCGAACGTAAAGACATTTGATAGGACAAATTGGTGGACATCACTATACCCAAACATACATAAAATACCTTGTTTTGACATTTTTTATTTGATATTTTATTTTTAATTCCCTTTACATGAAAAATGTGTTCGGCCTCGAGTGCGTTTTATTCATATGTACTATTGATGTTGTTTCAGGTCACTTCCGCTTTTATTAAAATAGCCTCAAACAGAAACTAATAAAAAAAAATATGATCTTGTTTACAGTATAAAATGAGTTATTGTACAAAAATATCAACTGCATCCTTCCCAATACAAAACAAATGTCGTGTCATTCACCTCTCATGTCTTCAAACTTAACTGATCTCTCCAAATCAATTACAGTCTATGTCTTAAGTCGTTGTCATTGTCTATATGTTACAGGAAACAATTTGATGGATACATATATCAAATTCTACCGTTAAAGTACAACAACGTTTTTGTGTTGTTCTATTATGTTTCTTTACGTTATGAGTTCCGTGTTGTGATGTTTGTTTCGATTTCCGCATAAAAACTATGTTCGGTTCGTCTTCACCTCCGGTTATTTGTGGGAGGGTTCATGTGTTTGTTTGCGTTATATGTATTTGTCTGCGTGTAGTCGTGTCCAACACATGTGTTTTTGGAGATTTTCTTTCTTCGTCTTGTGTGGTCAGTATCTCTGGATTGTCCTTTTTTATTGCCCCTTCTGTGTTCTCTGACGTAAATATGTTGGATGGAAATGAATAAGAACGACAATAATCGGTTTAAAACTTATAATATAGAGTTAACTAACAAATAAATACTGTTGTTCGTTTTCATGTAACGATGAGCATAATTGAAAGTTGATCTTATTTCAAATATTCTAGTTATGATTGTCCAGACTATTCATATACTCAGGTTTTTGACATACTTATTACGAGTAGTACAAGTTTCTTCTGAGCGCTTAAGAATCGCGTTGTTCTTTAACGGCAGTTGATTTATTCGTTTAGTTGATATATGTGGATATTGTTGACCATCACTGTTTAAACTATCTTGTTTTCACTGTGTCATGGTGAGAACGTGTTACTTTTTATCAGATCTTACCGACGCCTGGTTTGTACTATATCAACATGCTAGGGTTGTAGAGTTTGATATAAGTATGCTAACTGAAACAACAATCCACTGGTGGGTGTATTTTTCGATTTACACACATTAGTACAACTCCAAGCCAGTCAGTCTTTCCTGTTACTCCTGAATATTGTGTCAAAATGCATGATTCTCATTATGACTTTCTTCGCTATTTGAGAATAGTTTTCTCAACGATAAAACACATAATCTGTTACAGCTCCGATCCACATACTCTATTCTCCAGGAGTGGATAAATATGGAAATGAATTTTGATACTATGTAGAACCAGACCATTTTAGTTTAATTGTTTCCATAACCTCATTTATCAAAAGTCGTACCTAACAAATAATCACAATGTGTGAATTAGATATATTTAGATTGTACGACAATGACTTGCGACAGGTCGGTGGGGTTGTTTTTTTTTCGGGGTACCCTGGTTTCCTCCACCTATAAAACTGATCTCCACGATGTAGCTGAAATACTGTTGAAAGTAGCGTAGCGTTAAGCGCCATAACCCTAACCCTAGATTTTATTTCTTTATTTCATGTTTGTTAAAGTTCTTTTTTTTTTTATTTGTTTATGTCTTTTAGTCTTATCTTCTGGTGATTTTATGTTAATATATCTCATTTTTCGTTTTAGCCATCAATATTGTTCTGTGTTACTGTGACTTCAATTACTTGATTCAATATATTTGTATACGTGTAAGCACTCTACAAGTAGCAAACACCGTAATTGGTGAAAGATCTACATTGCAGAATTATTAGTGAAATGGAGATATGACAAAAATGATTTCATAGGCAGCATATTTGTTATGTCTGATGGACATGTTTTTCTACATAGTCAGCATTCCTATGGGTACATAATGTGCTATTTTTCGCGCGCTGACTTGTTCCTTTATGCTTATGAGCTATCCAGATTCTTTATTGACACATCATGTTAAAAATGATGTCCTTTCAATAAATATATCTATGTGTGGTGATTTTGTTGACCACGTTTATCCCATTGATTTTGATACAGATACAGCTAGGTTTGCTTCATACCTTGACCTACATCAATTGACAGTGCATGCCGGTTAAGAACGAACTTGGCTTCAAAAGAGATAATTTGCGTATTGTGAATTTTCCATTTACCTGTAGCAACACTCCAACACCACCTGCATGTGGAGTTGATACGCTATTCCAGAGGTTTTATTTCCTTTAGAGAGGGTTGCATATAACAATGAAGCTACTGAAACACGGGTTCCTAAAGGTTAAGCTGAAGTCATAATTTCGACAGATTTACGGTCGCCACCACACCACGACTTTGTAAAACGATACGGAATATCTATATCACAATTGACCACATATATCTCGATAGCATAGTATTTTTTTTTTCATTTTTCATTTTTTTCTTCATTTTATTCCTCATTTATTATTTATTATCCAGTTTGTAACAAGAGTAAGACGACGGATGCCACTAGTGGAGCAGGAATTTTCTACCTTTCTGCGTTTACTCCTGATTTAAGAGGGGTTCGTGTTGGTCGATCTTTAGTTTTCTGTGTGGTGTTTTGTAGATCATTGTGTGTCTTTTAACCTTGTTTTTTTCTCTTGGTCATTGTTATTTTTGTCCTTCATTTTACGGCTCCTGATCACCCTTTTGATATCTTCAAGCATTTCTTAATATTAATTTAATATTAAATTGATGTATATAAAAAATAAAATACAATACAACTAAAAAATAAAATTATATCTAAATGATCATTGTAAATAAAATAAAATAAAATGTTATTTTTTCTTGTAAAACCACAAAAATGTATCTCTATATTGGTTTATTAGAGGAAAACTATTCCATAAATGCGCTGTTTTTAGTTCAATGAACTTGAAATAAAATAATCAAAACTTTCATCAACAATTCTTTCTTCACCAAGTATTGGTCAAAAGTATGAATAGTTATATATTCAATCAAAAGTTATATATGTAACAGCGATGATCAAAATAATCCTTAAATAGTCAATAACGTTTAATGGATAGTGACTGGCCTAAGATAGTCTCAAAACGTTTAATTGATTGATTGATTGATTGATTGATTGATTGATTGATTGATTGATTGATTGATTGATTGATTGATTGATTGATTGATGTTAAATAAGGTGCATGTCAGCTCTATTAAGAATAAGTTGACATATATAAATCATGTTGGGGGACATTTTAGCGATACAATGAAACATTTTAGATCCGAAAAATAAGACATTCCAGCAAAAGAATACAAAAGCATTTTAGCTAAACGAATTTCAGAAAGTTATAGAAGAATCTCTACCGTTGTCAGACATAGTCTTTTACTATGTTCTGTATGTGGAAGTAGACTTGATGAAATGATAAAAATCTCTCATCACTCTTTTTCCCCGGTAAATGGTTACCATTTGATGGCGTATTATGGATTGGAGTTTTGATTCCCATAAATGTACCTAAAATGGACCATCAAACAACCATACCGAAGACTGTTGTTCGTTGTGAGCTACTTCAAGTTTTTATAGATACAAGGAATGTCTCATTCCTCATTTTCGTCTCCCCTTAGGACTTATTGATTTGTCCAACATAATCAGCGGGTGTCCATTTGGCGTGGCTTGCAATCTCAGAGGAAAACTGGGTCATGTTTCAATTAAGAAAAGTTTGAAGATACTAAAGGGGAAATCACAAGTCGTAAAACGAATATGGACAGATAAGACAATGACAAAAGAGGACAAAAGGATAAACAACGATCTACAAAACATTACACAGGAAACAAAAAAGCGAGCAACATGAACCCCAGTAAAATCGAGGTGAACTCAGGTGCTCCGGAAGGGTAAGCAGCTCCTTCTCCACATGTGACACTCGTCGTGTTACTCTTAATACAAACCCGACGATAAGTCATGCACGAGGAAAGGACCGCATTTTGTTACCTTTGATATTAAATTGAATAGCGATTCTCTAGTTCTTGTAGTATTTTTATTTAATTATTAAGTATTTGGTTCCAAAGCAGTTTGGAATTTTCTAACAGGATATACCTTGCCATGCTTTGTGTAAAAGTGTACGGTTTTATTTCTGTCTTCTCTTTTAGGTTTTTGACAAGACAGTTTAAACACAAGATGAGTAATTCCACAAATATCAACAAACCAAGCAACTCCATCTCAAATCATTGAACAAGAAAACTATTACGAAATATGTCAATGGAAATCAATGGTTTTGGACAGGCACAAACATGTGGCGAGGTTAAGCTGGTTAAGGAGATTCCCCGCCACTCTAGATAAGTGGATCTTCAACGGCAATACATAGACCGTCAAACCTGCCTTAATGGCATCCTGAATATACAGATTAGTTTCGTTTTCTTATTTTAATGAATAGTGCAAGAATCCTCAACGTGTATGTAAAGGGCAACTTTAGAAAAAATTTGGTAATCGTCAATACATTTTATATACATGTTTGACTGTTTAAACAAACAATAATACAACCTTTTTCGGTGTTGGTATTTACATAATTTAATTATATACTCTGACAACTTGCCATTATTATATAAGCCCTTTGGTTCCTCTTTCAGAATTTTAAGATTTTCATATGATACTAGTATAGGTCGCCACGATATAACTTTCATAACGAGCGAGACAAGTAATCGGTTATCTTTTCTAAAATAATTGGTATTTTAAAGTCTATTAACAAACTAATTGCACACTAATTTTGTTTCACTTTAAATTTTGTCATATAATTGACTTCATTAAGAAGCCTAAAACGTACGTCAATTTCGTCCAGGAAATCGTTTTTATGTGACAGGTTTGTCTTAGATTTCATATCGACATCCATGCTAGCTATGAGTCATTTTATTTTGATGTGAACAAGTTCGGTTGTGCATGGTAAATGTGCGTGACTCGAAAGTGGAAGGTCGTTGGTTCGATATCCACTCGCGTCATACCACAGACTATAAATGGTTTTTAATTCTTCCCTAGCTTCTTCACTCAGCATTAAGGGGTAAGGACAACGACTAGTTGACACGATATTAAGGCAATGTGTTCCTGTTGAGTGACATATCTGAAGCTGAAAATAAATATAAAATTGAACTGTCAGCAAATAATCCTGCTTCTTCCAGCATATTAAATATTTGTCCCCATAGTGGACAACGACCGATTACCCTATCTGCTATTGTAAATGGTTTTTCCATCCTAAATATTGATTTTTCAAAGGTGTGTGAAAATATTTTGGTATAGAAAAATCTGTAAAAATATTGTGATTGCCTGTGTTGAAAAAAAAAATTCTATTTGTTATTTGCTTTTTCTATTAGCCTCGTGAACACTATTTTTTTGTTTGGGACAAAATATCAAAGCTAAACTTTCACATCCACCATGTAAACGTGCAGTTTTACAACTTCTAGTATTTTTATCCTTCCATTCCATTCTGAAACACAAATGTGTCCATATTACTTTGTATTTTATATAGCAAGAGGTAGCTGTGGAGCCGTAGGTCGTGACGTAAAACAATGACCGTTTTATTAAGAGCTGTATAGTTTCTCAGTTATGGCAATGGATGAACTTCTACGCTAAATTGTATATATTTTGTAGTTTTAACACGATCATATAGCACAATGTTATCTTAAAAGATAAAAATTGTGTCCCGCCCATTCATCTTCAGGCATTTCTGGTCATTATCTTCTTGGCAGTTGATTTATTTAGATCACACGAGAATAACATAAAGTCAATACTGCTTCAATGACAGTTTTGACAGTGCTTTGTTTTCTCTGAATGGTCCACTATGACAGTTTTGACAGTGCTTTGTTTTCTCTGAATGGTCCACTGATGTACAAGTCAAAATTTTAGTTTGACCATACAATAAAGTCATAGAATAACCAATCCACGAATTCAGTTGAGTGAGTGATTGATTATTTTTTAACGCCAACTCGGTAATTTTTCAGCTATATCATGGCGAGAACAAGTTAATTTTCAATGTGATGATGATGATGATGGGATCCGCTTCGTACTAGACCAACACGCTTAGTCGGATTGTTCATGGTACTAGTTCACTGAAATAACAATCTGCGGATAGATATGTCGCCCAACTCTGACACATTAACCTGATTCCGAGCCAAGCAGTCTTTGCTCTTTCTCCTTAATGCTGCGTGCTTGGCGGAGGAGAACAAATGCCAAGTTTATAGTCTTTGGTTTGACCCGATCGGTGCTCGAACCCACGATCTACCACACTCAAGGCGAGCACGCTAACCATTACACCACCGAGGAGGTTTATAAATTCAACTACCATACGATTAAGAACATGACGGCTCCTTAATCTATTTAAAGTTTTAAGGTCACCTCTATCTTCACATTACATAAATACATACTAATATCTAATATTAATGGTTTTGTGAAATTACAGACATTATAATTATAAGAACTATTGAACTGTCGTGATAGGTCATTATACATGTATATAAATAGAAAACGGTCACATTCTAAAATCTTCTTAAGATAATTCAATTGTTGTGTATGACGTAAACAACCAGGTTTTTCTGTGGTATATACCATACCTATATTCAAGTAAAATTGTGGAAAAGATTAAAATCAGAGAGATTTTAAATAGCTTATCAAGGTCAATAAAATGGATTCACGGGTTTGTAAATGGCCCTATCCGATTTTCTACTGTGTTAAGTACTAATTGGTAATCATCCGTGACCGTTTATTATTGTCTACACTTGGGCCGACACTTGTATAGTTTACAAAGTACTCCAACCATGCCGTCTTGCTTCGTTGGGTCCTTTAATGATTTTTTTTTTCATGGTGATTAATATACACTTGTTAATATATAAACCAGGAGATTTACTTTCACAATTATTGGGTGGAAGGTGGTGACAGATATTTATATTTCTGTTTTAATTTGATTTTAGACATGACATGGGCTTGATTTACGATGCCTAGTTGCAAGAAAGAAGAAGAAATATAAAGATAGATAAAAATGTTATCTTAGTATATCACTTTTAAGAATTAAATCAATACATTCATTTTCTGGCATATCATACATTTATGACAGGTTACTCAAAGTTATTCAAGTTTAAATACTATTTACATATTCAACACTTCGAGATCCGGTATCTTTAAAAAAAAAAAAAAAAAAAAATGGGTGTTTTTTCTCAAGAATGTCTGATGTAACTGGTTTTACGTTCTACCTTTAAATTTCCACACAATAGTTAAAAATTCCAAGTACGTAATATAATCCCATATCGTTGATAAGCGATAAAATCTAACCAAAATAGTTGGTATGCATAAACTTTTCATAATAATATAGCAGTGGTATAGACAGTGATAACAACCACAAATCACTAAATTACTGGAGCTGCCACACCAAGTTTTAATTTTTTTAAATGGAGCCAAATCTGTGACTTTTGGGATCTTTACAAGTCCGTCCATTGTATTTGTTATTTCGTTTGGCATCATCATCATCATCATCATCAGGATTATATGCCAACATAACAAATCTGACAGAACATCAGAGTCATTTATTAGTCTTTGACTCCTCTCTTCTCAGCAGAAGCATTATACTATAATCTATAGTTCTGATGATGGTCGTGTCAAACGATATCCGCAATACAATAGCCAGCCTTCCTCGGTATGAGCAGAATGACGTTTGGCGGGTGGGGTGATTTCAATTAGGACCGATTTTCCTCAATTGCTGGTGTTATGGGTGACAAAGAAACGAGTCGGCGGGCAATATTTTGTTTATAAATATTGTCATGTCTTTTCCATTCCCAGCTATAATTCTCCATGAACTTCTTGTCTTCTAAGGTGTGGATGCAGACTAAATCTAGTACATAACATATAAAAATATATATAACATCAAGGAGGCAGTTTTATCTCCATCTGATGAAGACAAAATGTCACTTAATGAGCATAAAGTTTAGTTGGACATATACTTATATTTTACATATCTTTCACCATGATTTTGTAATTAAATGACTAAAGCTGTATCCGTCAAATCTCTCAAATACGATAAAGTTATTTCTCTTTTGTGTACTTAAGGGCCGTCGTGGTCGTGATCGTAATGGTAGTTAGAATTATAACTACCTATGTAATCAGTACCTATTACCACTAACGTTATGAGTTCGAATCCCACTCATGTGAGGTGTACTTGATACAACATTATGTGAAAAAGTTTTCATTGTTTGAAACCACGAATACAAGAATGCATGACACAATGCATTTGACAGAAACCACGAATACAAGAATGCATGACACAATGCATTTGACAGAAACCACGAATACAAGAATGCATGACACAATGCATTTGATAGAAACCACGAATACAAGAATGCATGACACAATGCATTTGACAGAAACCACGAATACAAGAATGCATGACACAATGCATTTGACAGAAACCACGAATACAAGAATGCATGACACAATGCATTTGACAGAAACCACGGGTACACTTTAACAGCATTGTTTGAATGTGAAATAAAATACAAACGCTGTCCCTTCGGTTTATTTTTTTACCAAGTGTACAACTTGATTTGCTCTAATGTTCATATACATCCATCATCATACATGTTATGTTACATTGTAGCTGTATAAAATGTAGGTGTAATTATTGTATGAAATGACTTTGAGCACAGCAAGAGTGTTGTATACGTCTGTACAAGAAAGAACACAGATTGTCAACAGTGTAACCAATATCAACCCAAACGAACAACATCTTCTCGATTCATTTTCTAAATGGTGCGGTTCATTTGCGTCATATGATTGATCGATTGATTGTTGTTTAACGCCAAGAGAACACAATATATGTCAGCTATATTTATGACGAGAACAGATTTACAAACAATAGATTATGTAGGTAGAAAGATATAGCACTAGACCTATGAACGGATATTTTAATTGTAAAATGTGAAAGAGCTACAGTGGATATAATAGTAAATCTGTGTCTTACAACGGACCGACCAACAGCGACCACTCATAACAAACTGATGCTCATTAGGAGCTATTGCGAGTTGTCTTATATGTGTTAGATGAACAGAATTCTCCTAACACGGAGTGGGCTTTTTTAAATTACGTTCTGTCTTGAAGGCGAGCTTTGTATTTGATTCGTCTTCTATAACTGACGGGAACTTATTTCGAGGGAGTTGTGCATATGGCCCACATGATAAGATCTGGAACAAGGGTTTACTTCTATAATACCTTTTGGGTGATAACCTCTCGGGGGTACATAATTTGGTTGCAGGGACACACACAAAAATGTATGTTCGCAATTTGATTAAATTTTTCTCTAAAATAAGTTTTCTCATTTTCTGCAAAATATTTTTTTTTATTTCCCCGATACGTTGTTTTTGTATCTAATCAAATCAAACCAAGCAGGTGAAAAACTGATTCAGTAAGACGATTAATCTCTCCCATAAAACAAACATAAATACCGTGTGAAACTACACTTTTAAACGAAAGAAGTTATAGTTTCAAAATTACCTTTAACCTCATGAATTTATTATCTCAAGCCTAAGAGTAGCCAGTTGTGAATGTCTTTTCTGATGGTAATGAGCCGTTTGACGTTTTTTGTCCCTAGTTTACACTGGGCGTGTTATTGTTTTTGATGGCTAAATATATCACATTTTTACAACATTAACGTACAGCAATTTTTTCTCTTATGATGTTTCGCCGATAGACACGACAAACCCCGAAGGCTAACGTCAGCTTCAAAGAAACGAATTATGTATTTGTATCTGTAACTGTACGTGTTATTTCGGTTAGTCCTATAAATGAGTAAATATATTTCGTAACGACGTAACAAAAATTTCTTGAACTCTTCTAGCAAAAATATGTCATATTTTTTTTTTCAATTGGTATTTAACAACCGAAACATCATATTTCACGACAGGTCTAGAAATCTTATTGTATAAAGAATTAATAGAATACAATCAGAACAATAGGTAATCATAACAGTAGACTGTTACAACAGTCTCCCAAAACATGTCTAGCATTTAACATGAAAAGTTAAGAAAAAAATTGCATAACAACGGCAGACATTTTTCATATTTAAAAACTTTCAAACAATGGAGAACATTCACTCCTTTTCCCATCAGGTGGCGTCACTGTACCATTACCTACATGGTGTCATTGATCTGAAAAAGTTACGTAATATGAAGGTGTGCACGGCATATAGAAAGGACGGAAGTGATCATAAAAGATTTTAATATGATATCTCCTATTTTTATTTTTATTTTTACTTCATTTGGGTCTAATGTAAATTTGCACACGCGTTTTTTCAGACTTAATTGAACCAGGTTGGAAATTATACACATGTTTTTTTCACACTGTATATGGTCTAACCATGTAAAATTGCATACTCGCTTTTGCATCAAATGTTTGAAGATCATCCCCACTGAAGCGCAAGGGCAGGCAAATGCAATACAGTGACCAAAAGAAAAAGGACAATCATTGCTATACAAAATGCTACACAGAAAACTATCTTTTATCCCACAGTCAGATTTTTTTCACAGGAAACAAAAATCAGATTTTAAATTTTTGGACATAAAATAAAATCAGTAATTAAGTCTTCAAATTTTTATAATAGATTTCTCCTTGAGAACTGCAGGGCCGGATATCTTTCAACTCGATTTATTTTGTTTCTTAAAAATTTCACCACATATTTTTTTTTCAGAAAAAAAAACATCTAAAAGTTAAAAGGTCGTCCACTTAATGACATGAATATGTGTCTAGGCCGCGTCCATGCAACTTCGTATTATATAATAAGATTTGATTTTTGGTATTTAATGCAATATTTCAGCTATATCATGGCGACAAGTTTCAGTGGTGGAAGAAGCCGGAGTACCCGGAGAGAACCACCGACCATGGGCAAGCAACTGGTAAACTTTATCACTTGCGGCTGTGAGTCGAGTGCATCCTTTTTCGTAATTTACAAAGCCAGGCACGAACCCACGCCGTATTGGTGATAGGCTTGTATGAGTTGTTAGATCCAACGACCTAACTCAATGAGCCACCCGGGCCCCGTATTATATAACAAGTGTCCGGTTTTCAAGGAACCTTATGCAAGAAAGTTCAACAGTTTAATTATTGCTTCTGATCCGCGGATTTCTCCCAATAAGATTGATTCCTTACAAAGTAAACCTTCAAAGAGATAAAGTTGCATTTTAATGCCTGGTGCTTCAACCATTCATATAATTTTTTCTATCACCGTATGTAGCGCTATCGTGTAATTTAATAAACACCGTCCATATATATCTTGTATTTAGTGTAGAGGTTGGTAAATAGCTTGTAGTACCGTTGTAATGAAACCGTACACTTCTTGTTTCATGACGGTCAGTTTTTTTGCTAGAGGAAACCGGAGTTCACTGATAAAAAAAAAAACCACCGACCTGCCGAAAGTCACTGACAAAAGAAATCACATTAGTATTATTACCAATTAATAATAATCAAGTGACTGTTGATGAAAAATAAAATCCACATAATATTACTATTCATGAAAAATAAAATCCACATAATATTACTGTTCATGAAAAGAAAAATCAACATTATCTATAATACGGCCCAGGTATTCACGTTTTATTTTTTCCCATATTTTCAGAATGTTTAATTTGATGCCTTTATTTGAATGACATAAGAGAAAGCTGAAATCGTAAAATGTTTAATTTTGTATTTTTCAATTTTCGCGAACAGTTTATTGTTAAGAATCGCAAAATTAACACCCTTAAAAAAATCCGCTTAAATAGTAGATTAATAAATGTAGATATTTATGTTTCAGACAAAATATGTTTTAACATCATGTTGGGAGTCAGTTGGAATAGTGTTGCATACGGCAATTTTTCAGCTTGAATCACGACGAGACCAATTTACTTTTCAACATGAAGATGAGGTCCCAGCACGATTATTATTTTTTTAAGTATTTATATCTAAAAACTGATATAGATGTACATAATTTTCTATGATAAAGCTATATATCTTAAAGACAAGCCACCGTTATTGGAATCCGACACCGTGTACATAAAATTCGCCAAGAATACATTGTTTTAATTGATTGAGATTCTAACCATTGATAAACGTTTATTTACCATGAAAATATAAAATCGCGATACAACAAAACTAGGAAACCAACACGAAAATCATTTATAAAGGGAAATACAAAGAATGTGAACCAATATCAAACTTTGTTTACAACGTACATCTACATGTATACATGTGTATGTAATTGTACTAGTAACTAATTACCTCATTCTAGTTATTGTACGTGTACTATGCGTATTTTCCAAGTACGAAATTATTGAAAATATTGACGTTTGCCCATGGAGGACAAAAGAAAATAAATATAAGAATGTAATTTAATTTCATATTCGCATTCACAGTTAGTAATAGGTGCCTGTGACCCAGATATCATTGCAACGTTGTCCTCAAAGTTATATTTCAACGTGATGACGCGATCACTTTACATAGGTTACAAACGTGTGTGCGAAAATAAAACGCTCAGCTAACCACCGTTAGTACTCGAGCGACACCTGTTGGTTAAATTTGGGTGAATGGGATATTCATTTGAAGTTTCGTGACGTTTGCTGGAAAAAGGTTTTAAAAAAGAAATAGAATCCATGTTTCATGTGTCTATGACAATGACTCCAAATTTTGGTTTATCTGATTCCAACTTGTCTGGGACTGTCAAAAGTTTGCGATCGGTGCCGAACAATTGTTGATAAGCCACGGCTGATCAACCTCCGATATTATTCATCTGAGTGTGATCAGCCGTTGGGTCCCAACGATGGTGGTAAACATGATATCGCTATATTTGTGTTCAGAAATCCCACCTCTCTTTGGGTCCCTCTCCTTAAACACACCCTCAAAGGATCCCATAATGAAAAACACTTCTAGACATGTGGGTTTGACATCGGTTAAAGGTTCGTAAAGTTTAACCGTCTGGTCTTGTGGAAATGTTCGGATGAATAAGGGTAATAATACAATCACCGAACACCGAGCAAACTTCCAAATGGAAAGGCAAAACTCATAAATCAACAAACATACAAAATCAGTCAACAACCGGAAAACTTGGAAAACCACAATGGCCCTAACCGTCTGGTCTTGTGGAAATGTTCGGATGAATAAGGGTAATAACAAAATTACCGAACACCGAGCAATCTTCCAAATGGAAAGGCAATACTCATAAATCAACAAACATACAAAATCAGACAACAACCGGAAAACTGGGAAAACCGCAATGGCCCTGACTTGGTACAGTCATTTCCAAAAAAACATGAAGAGTAATAATAAGAGGAAGCTGAGTAAAAACAACAAGTGTCCACCCTTGGTTGGGAGTACTATAGTCCTTCATTTAAGTGGGATTCAGCTTGCTTTCTCTTGTTTTCTTTGTAGTGTTATGCTTTGTTTATTCTTATTTGTTTAATATTTATTTTGTGTGTCTTTTTGTCCTTTTTCCATTGCATAGTCTTTTTTCTTAGAATTACAGCTTCTGATTATCACTTTGATATCTTTAAACTTTTCATCGAATTTGAAAAATAATGAGAAATAAACTTTCCATATTTCAGACATTTCTTAAATACATATACTTGTAACTAGTTTCCATTGATTTCATCATTGTTTATGATACCGCCTCGGTAGTGTAATGTAAGTTTTCTTACCGTGAATACTGTGGATTGTGAATTCGACCCCGGTCGTATTAACCAACAACTATAAAATCGGTATTTGCCGTGTTTCCACTAAGTAAGATAAAAAAAAGTTGGCTCGGAGTCATGATAATGTGCTGACATGTCTAACGATGGACTGCCGTTTTAGTGAGCTAGAACTCGTCAAAATCAAACTCAGCGTGTCAATAGTACAAAGCAGACAATTCTACCAATATCAACATTTGTATAGATTGTATGGTGTTTTCATCATTAATTCTAAATAAACCGTCAACCAACAAATATGTATCGCTTTCTGAGAGAATGCAATAACACATAATTTAATATGGAAAGAAGTCCATTCGATTTCTTGTTTTATATGTATTTTGATTGTTCGTTTTGTTGATATTGGTTGAATTTATTGACCATCATTGTTTAAACTATCTTTTCATTATAACAATAAAAATTACATTATATCTCTATCTGTCTTTAGCCAAAAATGGTAACAATGTTAATAGTAAATGTAAATTATACAGTACTTGATAATGATTTTGTACCATGAAATAAAAATGAAAAGATTCTACTTCGACAGTCTTCATCGTATCCTCAGTATGTTTAAGTTAACCCAACGCAAACTATTGTTGAAAAATTATTCATGTATATGTAAGTATTGCATTATTATTTAAAGGTTTGCCCGATAGCCTATCTTGCTGACCTACATGTATTTAAGTCGATTATATACACCACAAAAATGTAATCCGATAGTGTTTTTTGGATTGAAATCAAGTCATTAATGACGATCCATGGGATCAACAGACTGAATTCTAGCCTAAAATACATGTTACCGAGGCAATAAATGACAATAAATATGTTCTTTAATAAGGGTGTAATGTATACTATTTTATAATTCATATACAGGTAAAGAAATCTACATCAGATAATAATTAGGATGTCAGAATGTCACGAGATAACAGATAAACGGACCGTAATATATTGATTGTAATGTTTCTTCATTATATACAATGTAACGTATATATATGCCGGAGGTATGAATTTCATATATATCAAATTGTTTGTTTACTAAATAAATATATACCACACACAAAAACTGGTACATTTGGGAAAAAAAAACATATATAGTTATATAGATATTCTTAATTAATGCAAATACAACTCAGTTATCATAATGCTGAATAAATGCACCCGTTTGTTTGGCCAAATTTTGATTTTTATAGTTTCTTAACATGCTGTGTTTTAACACGATATATTATCTATCATAATCCGGGTTACTTTCTACCTGAAGTTTCTGATAGCTGTCCATATCATATTCTGGCACTAAGTCACTATATTTGACAACATCAGGTGGCGGGACAGATTCAGATTTTCGCTGTTCACGTGTCCATGATTGTGGTTTGATTTTATTTCCTGTTTGTAGATCGGTAGCAGGAACATTCCTTGCATGAGCTATTTCCATAGATTGCAAGTCAAGATGGTACCTATTGTTATGCTGTTTAACATTTTGATCGTCTTTTTTAGGAACTGAGAGCGCAGACCGGATGTTCACGGCGTTCGCATCCATCTTTCCTCCTTTATGCGTCTCATTGTTTCCTCGAATTTGTTCATTAATTCTGCCTAGCTTAGGTGCTGCCATGGCACCTTTAATTAAAACAGAATTTGCATCAATATGAACTGCCTGTGGTGACCCCTGATCACAGTGTGACTTACAATACACGTGTATATCCCAATCCTCATTCTTGTTGTGACAGAAGTTTTTCAAATTAAGTTTTGTTCCGCACGTTTTGCATGAGAAACATCCTTTATGGTACACAACATCTTTAATAGGGCCGATTTTCTCAACTGGATACACTTTTTTCATACAACGATAGCACTGATCTTGAGGATATTTTGGCTCGTACTTCAGAGACGATGCTCTAGTCTGCTGTTTAGGTACATTTGTAGTTTGAGTTTGTGGTTCGCTAAGATGTCTACTAGATACTGGGGATTTTGGTGAATTAGGTCCCGGGCTGTAATCTGACAGTGAAGACAATGGCAATCCTATCCCACTTGACGGCGAAGCTGGTCCAGAGGAAGTCGTGCTGCTGGTTTCTGACAAGATCAGTTGTCTTCTAGTAGATATTATCGGTGTGCTGGGTGATGACCCATTTAGAGGTGTCGATACATGTGTACTATCTGGTGAATGCTGATATTCGTCTTGCGGAGTATACTGCGATTCTTCATCTTGTTGGTATCTGGCCAGGTCTTGCTTGACTGTCTTTCTTAAATCAACAGCTGAAGGAATATTGTTCTGTAGCTTCAGTAAAAGGGTTAGCTGTTGTGTTGTATCAGCAGTAGGTTGTTGTAAAGACTGACCTGTAGAATGTTCAAACGACTGTGGAAACTGCATCATAGGCATCTGTGATGAAGGCGAAAGTGGCAACACACCCGTCATATATCCAGTTGATGATTGTATCAAATTAGGTACAGTTGGGAAAATATAAGGTGATGTCACATTCTGGTTCGGATAAACATTAGATTGAAGTCCATTTGTCATTGTTAAATTCCCCATTCGAGTATTCAATTGCATTTGTTGAACCGCCATTAGTTGTTCCGGTGTGAAAGTAGGGTTTGCCATGTTCTGTTGCGGAGGTAATATGTTGAAATTTCCAGAATTATTGACACTTTTGTTTAAGTTAGAATTTAAATCCATTTTCAAAATAAGTGGAATTAATAACAAATCCGAAAGAATGACGAGAATTTAAACAGGTGTTGATCTGTCAACCTAACTATTTCTTTTAAAACGAATGACTGTCCTCATTTTAAATTGTGCGGTATACACTTGTAAGGAATGACAAACGGTGGGTTAGGTTTCGATGTCATGCTTGACTGATTCCCACCAATCATAAACAACTTATTATACCTGATTATGTTTCATTGTTCATAGATATTTAAATCGTATTCCTATTATTGAATTGTATATATATATTTAAAAGAAAAACAATCGACATCTTTAAGAAAGGCGATTTTTAAAGATTGATATTAAGACTGATTTTTCTCTTCGCCAGATTAAAAATCTGTGTTTAATTGTGTCTTATCCCGGATGATCAGAAACGCATATATCTGTAAAATAATGTATATCTAAAGTTTGTAAAATGAAAGGTTGATTTCACTTTCCAAGTCATTAATTTTCTCCGTGCAATTATATTTATATTTTGACCTTGTAAACTTTGTCCAACAATAGGATTTCATAAAGTTTGGTAAATATTTAAAAGCTGTGGAATAAACCATACAAAATTATATTTATTTAATTATCTTTTTTATGGACAAGCGTATGAAATCTGTTTTGGAATGTTCAAAAATATAATAAATCAAAACCGTACTCCGCACCAATTAACAATAAACAAAGTAACCTGTAAGAACAGGTATTAAAGTACCTGCCGTTCCTCTGGCATACATTTCAAAGTGGATTAGTTAATTAAAACAGATTATACTACATATATAACACAAACACATTAAAAAAAATACTCATTTAGTTTAATTCTATTTTTAAGATAACACCTCATAGTATATTATAAGCCACTGGTTTTCTATTGTTGCTAAAAGTAGTGTCATTTGGTATTGCACTTTTGGAGTTTGGGGTATAATATAGTTTTGTTTGATTGATTGATGGTATTTAATGCCATTTTAAACAATATTTCAGTTACTCGTATATCGTGACGGTAAGTTTTATTGGTGGAGGAAACCGGAGGACCCGGAGAAAACCACCGACCCTGATACTGTTGTACACCTCGCCCTGATCAAGATTCGAACTCACAACATCAGTGGTGATAGGCACTGATTGCATTTCTTAAGTTGTAAGTCCAACTACCATACGATCACGGCAACGACAGCTCTTGGGTATAATATAGAAGTTAATATTGTTTTAACTTCTTGATTAGATAGCATTGTGGTGAAATCTCAAACGTTGAAATTAAAAAAAAAAAAAAAAAGATTCTCAGAACCAGTCATGAAAATTCTATTTCATTAAACATGAACCATCATTGAGAAATGAAGGTTAAATCCCATGTAAAGTAAAACTTCAGCAGTGATGGAATAATTTGCAACTGGAAGAAACAATGGAATGACATGAAACATCATGCTGGTCTGCGGAATAGCACAAATAGTCAATGGGAGTCCAATCATTGAGGTGAACGATACATACTCATGCAATAAATGATTTGTTTTCAGAATAGTATTTACACTGTACCCTTTTTGAAGTATCACGTATGTCTTTTTGATGTTTGTATAGCATACAGTGATACTTCAAAAAGGGTACAGTTGTCAACATTCTATTTTCGCAGTTTTCACCTAGAAATCGTTATTTCATTTAGTGTAACTTCGCGAAAATGTTGTTTACCATCGTCCGAAGTACCAGTACAAATATCAGCCATTACATTTAACTATCAAGCTTTAAAAAAATTAGTTTTCGTTTTGATACCAAGCAAATTATAAGTTTAAATGACAATAATTACTTTTCTGTTTAATTTCAATCGAAATAAATTGAACGGCACTTAAACTAATCATTACCGAGTAATTCTGTTAATTTTCAGAGAATGATTGTATATATAAAGCACAAATATAGAAAAACTTACCTTGAAGATGTTTGAAATCCCCAAGTTATTTATAAATACGTCAAAAGGTGCACAGAATCAACGTCAATAAGGTAATTTAGGCGCACATGTTTGTATACTGTGATTTAGGTATAATACTTCTAATATACATCTAATACGGCCGCCATTTGTGAAAGTAACTAATTTTTCTTGTGAATATTGTACCCAGAAATCTCTGTCCACCACTGAAATAATATTTTTAAAAGGTTGATCTTCAAAACATCAGCATTGAAGAACATTTTATGAATATTCCCATCTAAGATGACCCCTGTCACTTGTCTATTACAAAATGCATCAATTAGATTGTCAGAAACCGCAAACCGGACTGAACTGACTGTAAGTATGCGCATATAATTATTGTCTTGGATTCTTTCAACGTAACTTGCGTTTTGTATGTGTGTGGATCAGAAATCAACGATGGCTGCCACCATTGTACATTATTCAAGATATTACATATACCCTAATGGAAAATTGTTTAACATCATCATTGAAATCCAAGGAACTTTGCTGGAATGTACCTTGTGTGGCAGTCTTCAACCAAGTTTGCATTTTTATTAATCGAAAATCTAAACGACGATCGTCATACTACCACTGGTAATTTCTCAGGAGTACCTCCAACTTAAAATAATGCAACCTCTTGATATAAGACTAGATTTGGTAAAAACAACATCCCTGTACACGGTCTCTATTAAAGGTGTAATGTTCTGGATTTTGGTGATTTGTTTTGTCCAGATATTTTTTTCAAGGCGTGCATTAAAAACATAAATTAACACCAATTATCGAGTTTTAAAATAAAAAGTTCATCCATTCTCTTTTATTTTCATGAAAACAGATCGCGAACATAATTGATAAATTCCTGTCTGTACGACAATATACACCCCCTGTTTTTATGACCTTTGGTGACCTTTTACTACACGTGCGCGAAATCTGTTGTTGGGGAAAAAATGTTTGCCGATGGAAAACATGCACGCGGTCGTATGAGAATTTTAACTGGTTCTGCTAGAAAAAGAAAAAGGAATGAAGTTTTGACGAATTATAATAAAACAAGAATGAACATAGGCCATCAAACACGAC
This sequence comes from Gigantidas platifrons, assembly GCA_002080005.1. Lineage (NCBI taxonomy): Eukaryota > Metazoa > Mollusca > Bivalvia > Mytilida > Modiolidae > Gigantidas > Gigantidas platifrons. The sequence continues at coordinate 299,232 of MJUT01057246.1, forward strand.
CATTGCATGGAATTGGAAGAAGCGTTGAGATTTCAAACTCATGCTGAAGTGTAAACATCAGTGCAATTGCGCATGTAGTTCGGAAATTGGGACATGCATAATTAATGATGTTGGGAGACAATTTGCACGCACGCACGCACGTGCAAACACTTCTGTACAGTTAAAATTCCGGGCAAGGATATCGTTCACATAAAACCCATTTAACTGTACAGAAGTGTTTGCAAAACTGACGGGTTTCCATGCAATGAATGTATGCTAACAATGAAGTCTGATATGTGGGCCCTTCGGTGAACTACTTGGTTTTGTTAGTTTTCCTTTTTTTAAATTGTACAACTGCATAAACCTACCTCGAGGCGATGTTCAAGTATCCGTGTGTGTGACGTAGCAAACCACCCGTGACATAGACGACTACTAATGAANATTGTAGATTCAGCTCAAACATTGATTCTATTATAACAAAGGTTACTAAATTTGTATAGTAATATACTGAGGAAATTAATTTAGCCAACAAAATACTGGTATAGATCTTTTCAGGCATTACAATACAAATTGATAAAAAGTCCGTTTCCCGCCCCAAATCACAGGTCTCTGAACAATTATTTGTAGGGATTAGAGTCAATAGGGGGCCCGCCTGGCAATGGCAATATGACTGAAAAAAACCCAATCATATTGCCATTGTAAGGCGGACCCCCTATTGACCCTAATCCCTACAAATAATTGTTCAGAGACCTGTGCCCAAATACTGAATAGTTCAAACTCGAGTCATTCCAGTCCCATAAATATAAGATCAAATGCTACCCGAGAAGCAAGCGATGTATAGGCTAGTCATAGCGTCAAAAGATTTTGTTTATGCTGAAATGCAATGTAATATGAAACGGGCACGGCCTTCAATGCTCACGAATCTGAAAATTATCTGGCAATTTCACACTCATCCAGTCCATCAAAAATTGTGGAGATTTTTTTGGCCGAGATATATCGGCGCCGGGACGACTTTTTTTAGTCTCATTCAATCGAGTTGTCGTTCCTAACGAAATCTCAAAAGTTAACTTCCGCATAGAAACAAAAATTCATGTCAGTATGTCGGAAGAGATTTAATCAATTAAAAAATATCAATATAAGTAAAACAAGCTATCAAAATAACTTTTATTACACACAGGTTCCGGGTTTCAGTGATATCGGATGTACGAGAGAGGGTACGAGACTTAGGCTTTGCGCTTTATGTTACGAAGATCTTCATTAGTTAAGTGTGTTACAGTGAACGTGTTTACAAATGTGCAGAATTTTTTTTATCCATCAGTATCTTCTTCTTTCTTCTTTAGATATACAGTACTCCTTCAAGACGTTGAAGATTACGTACTGTTGCATGCGTGGGTAAAACATATTTACATAAATTTTTTGAAAGTTAAATAAAGTGAAATCAAAAGTGTGAATATAACAAAAAATTTAAAACTATGTACAATTGTATTTGATATTTAAATGCTTAAGAGAACAGTGGGTGTTAGCTGTTCTCTGAAAGAGTCTATTGATGGACTTGAGATAATGGTCTGTGGTAAGATGTTCCATTGTACTATAGTGTGTGGAAAAAATGACCATCTGTATGTATCTTTTTGTGTTGTTATATGCCTAAATGTCTGATTGTGTGATTTTCTAGTTCTGCTGTCAGTTGGGATGAGTATGTTGTTTGGGATAGCAATTAGAGCGTGTGTTATTTTGTACATCATGATCAATCTGGTTTTAAGACGGCGCTCAGCTAAAGTTTGCCAACCTAGAGTGTCAATCATTGAAGTGACACTACTAGTATTATGGTAATTGTTTTGAACATAGCGAGCAGCTCGTCTTTGGACCATTTCCAGTTTGTTTTTGTTGTCATGTGTATGAGCCAATGAGGGTCCCAGATACTACAGCTGTATTCAAGTTTTGGCCTCACTAGTGCTTGATATGCCAAGAGATTTATTTCCATTTGAAGTGATATTGTCGATGTGGGTGTTCCATTTAAGGTTTGATTGTAGTGTAACTCCAAGGTATTTTGCTGAAGTTACTGGTTCGAGAATGTGATTGTGAAGTATATAATCATGTTTGAAGGGTGTTTTCTTTTGAGTGATGGTGAGTACTGTACATTTATCTGGGTGGAAAGCCATAAGCCAATCGGCTTCCCACCTTGCAGCTGCATCAAGGTCAGATTGTAGTTTCTTGCAGTCGTCCTGACATGTTATTTCTTTATAAATGATACTGTCATCTGCAAAGAGTCTTAGTTTGCTGTGTGTAAGATATTCCGGAAAGTCATTGATATAAATTAGGAAAAGAATTGGACAGAGTACTGTACCCTGTGGAACGCCTGATGTAACTGGCACTGTGTTAGATGTTACTCCATCAATTACTACTGTTTGTGTTCTATCTGTTAAAAATGCCTGAATCCAGTTTAGAGTATGGGTTTGTATTCCGTAATATTTCAGTTTGTATAATAATCTATGGTGGGAAACTTTATCGAATGCTTTGGCAAAATCCATAATAATCAAGTCTGTTTGTATATTTTTGTTATTGTTGGTATTTAATTCTTGTATGAACTGAAGGAGTTGCGACTCACATGATCTTGCTTTTCTGAAACCATGTTGTAAATCATATAAAATATTGTTTGAGTCGAGGTGTTTCATAATGTCGCTGGTTATTATGTGTTCCATAAGTTTACAGCAGATGCATGTTAATGATATTGGTATGTAATTTTCTGCTTTGTATCTTTCTCCCTTTTTGAATGCTGGTGCAACATTTGCGTGTTTCCAGTCTTTGGGTATGGTGCCAGTTTCTATTGATTTTGTAAATATTTTGGTCAAGATTGGAGCAACTTGATCTTTTGGGTCTTTTATCACTACTGTTTATGTTATCTGGACCGCATGCTTTGTGAGGGTTAAGTTTGTTTAAGAGGTTCAGCACACCTTTTTCATTTATATGTATTTGTTCCATTATAGGATGAGGACTAGGACCTTTGTCAGGTATGTCATGTGGTGGATCGTGTGTAAATACTGATTGGAACTGTTGGTTAAGAATGTTCGTTTTTTTTCTACTGTATCAGTATAGAGTATACCTTCTTTTTTCAGTGGGCTTATGCCAGAGTTGTCCTTCCTAATGCTTTTGAAGTAGCTAAAAAGCTTTTTTGGTTTATAATCCGAGTACTGATGTTGATCGGAGTCTTTAATGGGTAGGTCAAATATGATGTTCTCAATATATTTCCAGTAAGCTTTGCGTTGTTCTTTTTGTACTGTATGTTTTAGTTTTTTTATATATTGAAGGATTTTGGTTTTTCTTCCTGTGGTATTTGTTCTTTTTATTTATAAGTTTGCATAAATTGTTGTTTATCCAGGGAAGTCTTTGTTTGTAGGTAAGTAGTTTATGTGGGATGTTTGATTCTATCGAGTTAATTATGTCATTTTTGAATGTGTTCCAGAGTATGTTTGTATCACTCTTTTCATATATGTCATTTATGGTTGTTAAAGTATTTTCCAGATCTTTTTTAATTTGATCCCAATTTGCTTCCTTGTATTTCATTACTTTTCTTGGTGTTTCTCTGACTCTTTTTAACCATGTGTCAATTTCAGCATATACTATGTCATGGTCTGCTAGCCCAATTGGAGGGAGAGTGCATAATTTATTAAGATTTGATGGATTGTTCATGA
>MJUT01057246.1:315408-346618 GCA_002080005.1 Gigantidas platifrons
GACCAAAAACACACCTCGTCCACCCGTCATGCTGACCTTGACCTGTTATACAATATACAGTCCTTGACCTTGTCAACTGATGTAAAAATCAATAAATCAAACAAGGTTCAATACCCAAACACATGTAATTTAACCCCAGGAAAAAAGAGATTGCAAAAAGGTAAAATATCACACGTCTGATAGCAAACAGTTGACAGTGATTCCTGCATTCGTATGGACAATTAATTCAGAACAACACCAATTCATAAGTATGATTATTGACAAACATCGAGAATAAATACATATTTACAAACCTTTCAAAAAAGCAATGAAACAAGCAATAAATGCAATTTTTATACGAAATACCGTTTTTAGGTACATATAGAACGTGGTCTTATGCTTTAAAATGATAATTTGTAGGTGGGGTGCATTTTATGCATAAGAGCAAGTATCAGACACTTTTTTCAGGTCACGCAGAGAGTTGCCAGTAGCATAGCTTCGAGTTCACGGACGGCAATATTCCCAATGATCGGTGAGTTATTGTTCAAATATCATTAATTGTGTTCATAATATATGTGTTATTTAAAACAAAATTGTAATAAAATTATATTTATTGCTTTTTCATTGCCTTTTTGAAAGGTATGTAAATATTCTTGATGTTTGTCAATAATCATTCTTGTACATTGGTGTTGTTGTTCGGAACTAATTGTCCATACGAATGCAGGAGTCACTGTCAAATGTTTGCTATCAGACGTGTTATATTTTACCTTTTTGCAATCTCTTTATTCCTGGGGTTAAATTACATGTGTTTGGGTATTGAACCTTGTTTGATTTATTGATTTTTACATCAGTTGACAAGGTCAAGGACAGTATATTGTATAACAAGGTGTGAAAAGATAATTGAATTTTAAAATACTGGGACACCTGTCAATATTATAAATATATTGTAGCAGTGGCACTATATGTGTACACTTCAAAAGAAATTATAATCTCTTTGATCAGGTTTTAATTAATGTTATTACTTTTGTATTGTTTTCACTTTATTTGAATCCAAAAGAAATTATAATCTCTTTGATCAGGTTTTAATTAATGTTATTACTTTTGTATTGTTTTCACTTTTTTTGAATCGATCGTAATTACTTCCTATTACAAGCTTGACCCAAGCTTGCCTATCTTTGATCACATGAATGGTTCATTATTTGATGAATTAATACTGATTAAAGATTAAACATATCTACATATTTATTATTTAAAACAACCATAATTCACGTAAAGAACGACACAAAAATCAACTGCTCCATCCGTATCATTTTCATTGACATTATGAACTTGTTTTCAAATTAAACATTACCGATAAACTTCCTGCATTCACAAAACAGCTAATTTTCGCTTGCAAAATGTAGAATAATCGGTTGAAACTCTTTTAACAAAACTAATTTAACATTTCCCTGTCTAAAATTTATCAAAAATACATGGATTAACAAATATGTGATCTGTGGTAAGCAGTATTTTGCCGTTTGAATGAGGATTTCTGCCGTGAATTTTTTACTGAATTTCCTGCGTTCTATAGATAAGAACTAAAATTTTCCCAGATTTTTTGGGGAGGAAAGGGGTTCTATGCACCAGTGCATTTAATAGACATAAAAAGACGGTAACACATATATAATAAGCACAATTATTGTTATTCGAACATGAATTCATTAATCATTGGGAATATTGCCGTCCGTGAACTCGAAGCTATGCTACCGGCAGCTCTCTGCAAGACCTGAAAAAAAGTGTCTGATAATTGTTCTTATGCATAAAATGCACCCCACCTACAAATTATCACTTTAAAGCATAAGATCGCGTTCTATACGTACCAAAAAGCGGTAACTGTAAAAGGAAAGAATTAAATACAATGTACATGTAATAAATTTTAAATACAAATATTGATTGACATGTTTTTTATGTCAATAACAAACTTGAGGTCATATCTCATGTGAATATGCACATTACATAATATAATTTGTTCTCTTTACAATATAATGGTAAAATTGCTGTCAGACTTGGGTGTTTTAAAATATTCACTCACTAAAATTATGTCTAAAACAATGTTAAAACAAATATTTTTAATTTGAAACATACATATTTTTGGTAAAAGTAAAAAAAAAAAGAGCCACTATTAATTTTATGTGGAGGAAGCACACCCAATAAGTTATGTGTATTTTTGTTAAGTGCGAGTCCATTTTTTCTTATCAAGTTAATATATTCTTTCTTTTTCTCAAGTTAATATATTGTTCTTTTTTTTCTAGAACTTTCAGAATCACTTGCCTATGGAAGTTGTATTACTGATGATAATTCCAGTCAACAGAACACAGTATGTATGTTTTTGTCGTGGATTTGTATGTTAACAGTTCAGGATTGTCAACATTTAGGGATGATTATCTCTGTGTGATCTTGTATCTTTTTATTTCTGCATCTGTGCTGTAATGGTTAGCATGTTCGACTAGAATATATTGTGGGTTCTAGCCCGGGTCGGGTCAAACCAGAGAATACGAAATTGGTATTTGCAGCTTCTCTGGTAGACACACACCATTACGAAGTACATTTAAGAACAAAGATGGGTTAGCTCGGAACCAGGATAATGTGTTTGAGTGGGATGCATTTACAGAATTAGACAATACATATGTCAAGAAAGTATGTTTGGATTTGAGTAACTTGTATAACTGTACCTTAAGGTTTATCTACAGTTTTACGTTTTGCTTGAATTTTTCGAGAAATTGTATTTTCGAGTGATTATGACTTGTTTAAATACAGAATTAAAAACAAAATTGATGATGTTTGAATTGAAGTCGTCCATGTTTTTTTCAGTCATCTTAGTTCAAAGTATAATAATAAGTACAAAAACAAGGTTTGCACAAAAAGACTGCATGAACACATGACATGAAAATAAACTTTAGAGAAAGCCGAAAGGGCAATCAAGAATGGACAATTTAAAAGACACAGGCAGCATTGGGCACAATACACAAAGTGTAGACAAACAAAACAAAACACACAACACATCATTCTTTATGTGTATGTATTTGAGTAGTTTAGTGATCAAATCAAACCGTGATAACATTGATAGAGAAATGGATTTTATAGATAAAAACAATTTGCCAGTACATTTTATTTGTTTGTAAAAATCCATCTGCAATATGTTCATTAAGTTTGTTATACTTTCCAGACCATTCAAGGAAGTCCACCTAACAAATACTCCCCTATTTTTGAAGGAGCATTCTTAAAACGCTGCTCATCATTTTGTCAAGAACCAGACTCGGTGACAGAGGATGATTCAGAGTTTCTGGCTCTCAAAAGTTTGTAGTATTTTTAATTGATTTCTTAATTAGAAATAGGAATATTTCATTACATTACATTACATTATATCCAATTTATCAAGCATAACAAATCTTTTATGAGCTGCATGTACAATGTTTTTAAACTAGATTATATGCCTGTGCAATCAGCTGCAGTGATTTTCCTACTCATTTGTATCTGGGGCCAGGGTCCCTTATAATTGGGAAAATTAGTGCAAAAATTATGTGAATTGGGAAAAGTAATTTTTTTGGTTTGGATGTCCAGTAATAGAATAGTGATCATACTGTACCAAGGTTAATGCCAATAGTAACAAATTATTGTGATGACGAAGAATGACCACAAAACAGTTCACAAAACTTACATGAAATAATAAACAAGCATGTCTTTGCTTATGTTTGTTACTATTCTTTTTTTTTTAATGAAATTCTTATGATTCATATTTTTTTTCAAAGGTACAAATATTTTAAGTGATATGTTTTCATTTATGTCATACTCAATTTCAATCCATATGAAAAAAAAATGTTTCATTCCTATTTCTAATTTATTTTACATGTATTCAGGTTTGTATTAATAACACTTAGACTTCACTCAACTAATATTTTGGCTTTTTCTACAATATTTGACATAAAATACAGGTAAATGACAGGAAATATTTAATTAGATACTAATTGCAAAAACAGCAAATTAACTGTAACAATACCTATTGTTATTTGTAAGTGGGAATACTTGGAATAGGTTTTTTTTAAGTGGGATTAGATAGTTCAAAGACATCACCGGTAGTGCCTAGCACTAGCAGTGGGTCAGACTCACTTCAAAGCACAGTTTTGCTAGCTAGCTTTATTAACGTCATCAACCTCATTGCTCCCAGACAGTAAACACTTTTTAATCCAGAGGAAAGGATTCAAGTTACCTGTACTTGCTTCCATCTTTACTGGTAATTTTTGAGCATATTATTTAGAATTACATTTGTATACAGCATCGTGACATTTTTATTTTTAACTTAAAAACTCAATTGTCAATAATTCGCATATTCCGGTACATCAACTGTTTTCCGATTTTATATTCCCAATGAATTGACAAAATATCGAGTAGCATAAATCAAAGGACATATTTACTATTTTTATGTCCTATTAAATTTATTCCAAATACTACCATTTCCGCTTTCGTTTTTCTGAAGTTTTACCGCATTCCGGTACACACCACTTTCAACAAATCATGCGACCCAATATACCGCACTGGTTCCCGGTATCTTGTGCATAGTATTTCGCTTGCATAATCAAAGCAAATAGTAACCAGGTTATAAAAGTGAAAATGTTCGACTTTTAATTTCATCTGAAAAAGCTTTCATTAACGATTTTTATGAATAATTTTATCACCACGCTATTGGGAATTTTCCCCATGAAATTGGGAAAAAAAGAACCTTTTTCACATTGGGACTGGGGTCAATATTTGCCAATTATTTCAGACCCCCCACCAATAGAAAAAAAAACCCACCCAACATAAAAAAAAAATATGGTTTCACCCCCACAACCAACAGAAAAAAAAAATGGTGTTCCTCCTTCCCAGGTAGACTTAAATGGAACAGCCCTGAACGATTAACATGTATTTTGCATATTGTTAGCAACTGTAAATTCTAAAAAATGAGATCTTCCTTGTAGCAAGCTACTCTGAGATTATATGTGATAAGAATGATGAACCAAGTGATGCTGAAACACTCACTTCTCACTCATCTGATGATATGGAGGAATCTCTTAATGAAGATTGGTCTGAAGATGGTGACGATGAAGATAGTCAGGGAGATGACAATGTTTTACCTCAAATCCAAGCTGTGTGTAACAATGATTTTATCTCTCCATCTTCTACTGAGGAACGTAGGGATGCTGTCGACCAAGAATTTGTAAAGGTTAAGATTAAAATATATTCAGTTTGTTAGATTGTCACATATGTATGATATTAGCTTGTTTTTACTACTACAGAAAACAAACACCAACCCCAGGACTGGGTTGCACAAATGTCAATTAAAGTTAAGTCTCAATTAAACCTTAAGTGTAAATTAATTTCATGTACATTTCAAGTAAATTTAAGTGTCAATTAAGATTTAATTGACACTTAAATTTAAATAAGATTTGTGCAACTCAGTCCTGAACTACATCTTGTTAAATAACAGTTCTGTTCACTAGCTATCCATCAAATACCAACCTCATAACTACATCCTGTTAAATAACAGTTCTGTTCACTAGCTATCCATCAAATACCAACCTCATAACTACATCCTGTTAAATAACAGTTCTGTTTACTAGCTATCCATCAAATACCAACCTCATAACTACATCTTGTTAAATAACAGTTAAATTTTCTACCTATCCATCAAATACCAACCTCATAGCTACATCTTGTTAAATAACAGTTCTGTTTACTAGCTATCCATCAAATACCAACCTCATAACTACATCTTGTTAAATAACAATTCTGTTTACTTGCTATCCATCAAATACCAACCTCATAACTACATCCTGTTAAATAACAGTTAAATTTTCTACCTATCCATCAAATACCAACCTCATAACTACATCTTGTTAAATAACAGTTCTGTTTACTAGCTATCCATCAAATACCAACCTCATAACTACATCGTGTTAAATAACAGTTCTGTTTTCTACCTATCCATCAAATACCAACCTCATAACTACATCTTGTTAAATAACAGTTCTGTTTTCTACCTATCCATCAAATACCAACCTCATAACTACATCTTGTTAAATAACAGTTATGTTTTCTACCTATTCATCAAATACCGACCTCATAACTACATCTTGTTAAATAACAGTTCTGTTTATTAGCTATAGCTATCCATCAAATACCAACCTCATAACTACATCTTGTTAAATAACAGTTCTGTTTACTAGCTATCCATCAAATACCAACCTCATAACTACATCTTGTTAAATAACAGTTATGTTTTCTACCTATCCATCAAATACCAACCTCATAACTACATCTTGTTAAATAACAGTTCTGTTTTCTACCTATTCATCAAATACCAACCTCATAACTACATCCTGTTAAATAACAGTTATGTTTTCTACCTATCCATCAAATACCAACCTCATAACTACATCTTGTTAAATAACAGTTATGTTTTCTACCTATTCATCAAATACCAACCTCATAACTACATCCTGTTAGATAACAGTTCTGTTTTCTAGCTACCTATCAAACTGCTGGTAAAGCATTCTTATTTTATTTTGTTTATTAGGTAAAAATTTAGATATGCTACAAGGTAATAATGGAAGAAAATATTACTTGATTATTTCTTGAGTTAAAGCAATGACTTCCTTAAGATTTTAAGGCATCAGTGCTCTAGATAAGCTTTAAATAATTGGGATATTTACTCCCTTATTTACAAATCAATTGAGTATCCTATATTCGCAAAATCAATACTTGTATAGTATCGTTTTAGTTGGGTATTTATTCATCTATATGGAGTAAAATTGAGATTTAATGGGAATGATATTTATATCTGCTTGAGGAGAACATAGAAATGTATTTATTGACAATGATTAGGTTGGTAAACAGGAATCAATCATTTACGATAGTCCTTGTCTTGACAAAATTTTCTATGCAAATTCCTGAAAAGTTTAAGCAAATTATTTACATTAATGATTGACAGAATATTATTGTCTTTTGATTCTAAAAGAACAGGTGGTACATGTCTTTGATTTAATAGTGTTTCTTTTCTTTTAGACCGTAATGATTATGCATATTGTATTTATCTTTATTCTATTGAATTATTACACCCATACATTACAAGTTTGTGATAGAATAAACATATATATGTGAAACTAGATCTATATTTCTACAATAAGTATTAGGGAACGACTAAAGTGTAATTATCTATTAGGGGAATGATTGGTTATTTTTTCTGAAAAATATTAACCTGAAAGATTAAAAAATAATAAATAATCTACACCTCCAGTTTACAATGATAAATTTAAAGATAAAAGATCTCCCTCGGAGGAAAAAACATATTCCTGTCCCTCCTTAAAATTTAAATGGTCATTCCATTATAGATCAGGGCTCTGCCAGATTCACTTGACTTGTTAATCATCAACCAATTGTATCGAGCCCCTGTGGTTATAAGTTAATTTTTGCAACAATTCCATCCAATAAATTCAGAAACAACCCTATCCCTTGTCGATTGACATATTTTGTCAATGACATCATGCAATATACTACCGACAATTTGTGTGGACTCAGTTGATTTTCGGTATCATTATAGGCCAAAAAAAATTGTTTCTGGGGCTTCTGAAACAGTTTTTCTAGTACAATTAATCATCGATTTCCTTCCCAGTTATTTGTCAAAATAAAACACATTCGGAACACATTTATGACTTACATTATGACAACAGTGAATCAATACCCAATTACAATCAGAATTGGCATAATGTGTTAACCCTCTTGGACACTTATTGTAAGGAAAGGGGCTGAGAAAACCAACCATTCCATCATAAATTTACAAAGCAGATAAAGAGGACTACAAACTAAATTAGAGTTTGGTCAGAGGGATGTAAATAAAACACAACGTACAATGACTTTGTATGTCATATTGCATACAAGTGAATTTGTTAGTGTAAACGGCACACTTTATTTCTCACTTTTGAGACAGACCCGTTCCTATTTTTATCATTATATTTATATCTACATTAAAAATCCCCTTAAAATGTAATGTTGTTTCTTTACATATTCATTTTTGCAGTAGAAATACTACTTGTTTAAATTGTGGACTTCCTTTGACATTGTAGAACACTTGTGACATTGACATCTAGTTACTGATTTACTTTGTTTCTTGAGCATTTTACTTATTTTAACCTCTTAAATCAAAATTCCATTGATATTTGCTGTTACTATAAATATAACATTGGTGTAAAATACACCTTCTTAGCCAATTAATCCACTGTAGCTTGAATAGAAGATCCATTTTAACTAAAGGTATGACATATGTTGCAGCTTTTGCTGTCATATATACATTCAGAAATTTAATGTGTTCTGTCAAGTTTTGTCAGATATATTCAAATTGGGTTGATTTGCATTGGACCAAAATTAATTTGAAAATCATCTTCTCAGACAAAATGTAACCAATTTAATCAAATCTAGGCTGGGATGGTTCAAGAATATTTTTGTTAAAGACAGCTGAAAAGAATATACCATCCAAGGACCGTGTAAAACTGTAGGAGTTATTAATGGTATAAACTGTACCAAGTGTGGAAAACACATCTATGTTACAGATATATTAGTTTGTATAATTATTTATTAATTGGTTGTGATGTTCTTCTTTATTTTCAGGAGAAGAACAAACAAAGTTTGGTGAAAAAACCAGTCATGGATACAAATAAGAGGTAAGGAGGTGGTTATGATGTTTAACACTACTTTCAACAGTATTTCAGTTTTATTGTGGCAGTCAGTTTTATTGGAGGGGGAAACTGGTGTACCCGGAGAAAACCACCGACCTATCGCAAGTCACTAACAAACCTTTTCACATAATGTTGTATCCAGTACACCTTACCATGAGCACGATTGGAACTCACGTTAGGGGTGATTGGCACTGATTGCATATAAGGTAGTTGTAAATGGAACTACAGTCGACTCTCGTTATCTCGTATTCGATGGGACCATGGAAAAAATTCGAGTCAACCGTAGTTCGACTCAAGAGGAGCTATGAGAAATACCGGAAGTGTAGTTTTTTTTAACGACGAAAGGGAGACCAACTCGAAGTGAAATTTTCACCAGACACACGTGCAACAGTATTATCAGAAGACATTCTGAAAGACATGTTGGAAGTGAAAAACATTTCCCCTTTTATTACAACTGTTAATTAAGAGTAAAATTTTCTCAAAATTGAGAAATTATACATCTCCTTTAATGTAAATTAATTTCCGACAAGTAATTCAATAGATAAAACGCTTCCGTTCGACCGTTGTGTTTTTTTAATAATCATTGATGTATGCCGACCCAAGCGCACTTATTATAAATCGATAATTTTTGATTGTACACTTTTAACATGTGTCATAATACCAAGCCAATTCAAATATTATCACTAATTAATTTGACAGATTATGAAATAAACATGTGAAATAGCCTAAGGTAAAAATGTCAAAGTCAATGATCGGATGTTTCACCTGTGATCCGATTTTAATCCCAAGCTAATACACATGTTTTGACAGGTAAATTCGACTTAACAAATGTAAATAATATGGCTTTCTACATCTCGGGACCAAAACTTTTATTCGACACAACCGAAATTTCGACTCATCCGAATTCGACTCAACAGGAGTCAAATTATATATATTTATACACAACGAAGTTCGGGACTTCGATAAAAATTTGACTCAACCGAGTTCGAGATAACGAGAGTCGACTGTACCTTACAATAAAAGATAAGTACTTAGGAAAAGACTATTGTTTTACTCTTTTGGGATATATTAGTACAAGGCAACGTATATATGGCTTACTGTACAATAACACAATATTTATGTAAATTTATACATCACCCACTGTTATTTTTTAGCAGGCTTTAAATCTTATACAGTCAAAATTGTGTGTTCATAAATATTATATAACCTGTTATAATATATAACTTTGCCTATTTTATGATTCATAAACTCGCCTGTATTTTTCAGATTAGAAGAGATGCAGAAACAGATTTATTGTTTACAGACAGAATTAGAATGTGTCAAAAAGGGGGATGCTCAGGTAAAAAAAGTTTTATATCAAAAGTATTATTTGGCAGGTTGCACATCGTGCAAAACACATTATAGTAGGTGAAATGGTGGATTGGTGGGTGGACAGGGAAAATGATTAGGTTCTTTGTGTAATTAGCTTCTCTTACTGTTTAAAATCAAATTATTTCAAACCTGTATACTGTTGTTAGACATGATAGATTTGAAGTCACAGAATTAATTGGTACCGACTTACAGTAAATAAATGAAATATGAATATAAAAATAAATTAACTCAAGCCAGATCCTAGAAAATTTGCAGTAGAAGTTTTAATTTTTAGCTCGACTTTTCGAAGAAAAAAAGTCGAGCTATTGTCGTCACTCCGGCGTCAGCGTCTGGGTCGGTTAAATTTTTGGTTAAGTTTTCGGTTAAGTTTTTTGTCAGAGTCCATTTCTCAAAAACTATCAAAGGTATACATTTGAAACTTCGAATACTTGTTCACTATCAAACGAGGAACCAATTACAACAAGGCAGATGACCCTGTGATTTGTAAATCCAGAGTTATCTGCCCTTGTTTCGTCATAGTGTACATAGAAATTAGGCCATGCAAAGTTAATTACTTGGTTCTCGGGCCCTTTTTTTGTCAAAATTGATGAGGGAGGGCAGCATTTTTTTTATCCTTTTACTGCTGTAAAAAGTGATGAGGGAGGCATTTTTTCTTCTTTTTTTTTTGGTGAAAAATATGGCAATGTATAAATCTTTTCATTACTTTATTGAAAATTTTAATTTTATTTCTTCTGATGGTGGCAGAAACATCACAAGTGGTTAATTTTTATGGAAACGTCCAATCCGCTGGTCCCAACGTACCATTTTTTTTTATCTCCGTAAACAATTCCAATAAGGTACAAGCTTCGGAGAAGCCCCTATTATGTTTCCTGGTAAAACTGGCAAACATTTGTGCCGAATTTGCACAGAAACAATTGACATTTTGTCTAAATGTCAAACGGAAACACGTTTTTTATTTATACATTGTCATAACGATGCTTTAAATCTCATTTAAGCATGATGCGTTAAAAAGCATCTCACCGACCACGCGATATAAGAGAAAACCGGATGCGGTGGTATTTTTCGTACGGACAGCGCTACCGCATTTAAATTTTTTTTTTACTATTTTTGCAAAAAAATCGGCAATGCGGCGACGAATTTCCACATGCGGGCGGGCCTGAGAACCAAGAAATTAACTTTGTATGGCCTTAGGGATATTTTTTAGTAAGATTAAAATTTCTCAATAACTATCAAAGCTATTAACTTGAAACTCAATACACTTGTAGAAAGTGTTGACCCCAATCTGTTGACAAGAGAAGACAACTCCATCCAGCATTTTATTTGAGTTATTCCCTCTTTTTGACTTGGAATTTCTTTAAAAAATGCAATTTCTCAATAATTATGTAAATTGCTTGCAGTTTAATATCAGATACAAAAATATCGAGCATCCAGCACCCATGGGCGGTGCTCTTGTTTCTGAATCTTATTCATTAGTTTTCTCATTCAAGACAAAAAAATAAAATCTGAAATAAAACTGATGAAAATGACTAAGATCAAAAGAAAAGGGAAGGAATACAAGTTATTTAATGATACAGTGAAATCTTTCTCAACCAAACCCTGAATAAAACAGAATCCTGTATAAATCAAACTTTAAGTAAAATTCCAAATCTTAATCTTAATTGTTAATTTAACCTGTCTTAAAAAGAACACCTGTCTATTCCGAATACAAAAGATGGACCCCAGGAGGTTCAGTTTAGACAAGTTTCACTGTATATTACATTTAGATATAACAAGAATTTACATGTGTCTAGTTGTGTCTAGCTATTTAATGGTAAATTTTACATGCTACAATAAAGTACCTTCAGGATGACTGAGATTTTTTAAGTATGTTATTCAAGAGACAACAAAAAGTGACGAAATACACAAATCATACATCCATTCCAGGAAGTGAATCTGATGGATTTTGAAAAGATCACATTTGATTTTTACTGCTGAAATTATGGAGGGTTTTTTGTTTACACTTTATAAACAAGAAGTCTCCAAGTTATATGCTGTTGAACTTGATTAAGGCATAAGATATTGAATGATAATTTGTAATATTTTAACTGGTTAAATTATGTATTTTGATAGTCTAACATGTTAAACATATGAGACAGAGTTGAAATTGTTACAAACTGTCTGGGTACTCAGGTTTCCTCCACGATATAACTGAAATATTGTTGAAAGTGGTGTTAAACACCATAACCCTAACCCTACAAACTGTCTGTATTAGAAAAAATATCATTTGACAGAAGAGTTACTGTGAGATCTGCTGTGGGCATATTTGTCAGCCAAGGGTTACGATTCGTCTTGCCTCCACTTCACTCTTGGTGAATCATAACCCTTGGCTGGCGAAGATGTGCTGTGCATGACAATACATTGTACTGATGATGATGATGATGTCCAATAATATTTATAGTTAAATATTAATTTTTAAATTTATTTTAGATTGAAAATTCAAAGAAGATGGACAGCAGCATTACATTTAATGATGAGATTGACGGAGATTTACCCGTAAGATGTACAGACAAGTCTATCTATTGTCATAGAGATAAGTTATCTTCTAGGAAACAACAAACTAATCCTGCTTACAAGGATGATAAATTACCACAGTACAAAAACTACGAAAACATAAAATCATGGAGGGACCAAAAATATGAAGAAAGCTACCAACAAAATAAACGAATTGAGGAATGGGTAGGGACTATTAACGTAGAGACCGGCATTAATCAAGCTTATTATGGTAAATACCTGATGAAATGTCAAGGAGATCAAAGTTCAGACCAGACTTACCTTGTCACAGGAAAGCCAGATAGTTCTCAACGAGATGTTTATTTTGGTTATGAAAAGGGCAATCCAGTACAAAGAGTAAATGAAAAACCAAGTCTCTGGGGATTATCAAATTCAAATGTAAGGAAAGATAATCAACAAAACCAACCAAGTAGGATAGTTCCAGCATTGATGAAAACTTCAGCAGGAAGTAAGGAAAGGAAAACCGTAACAGAAGCATTTCACAATGAATTTTCTCCTCAACAATATTCTGTCAGGGGCACAAGTCACAATGCTGTATCCACAGAGGACGGCAGAGTAGGTACAGATATCGACAGAAATTATTCGGCTAAAGTTAACTGTGGAAATGTAATAACTAAAATTGCCTCTCCTGATAGACTTCTCAAAAATATAAAAGAAAAGAAAGTAGGTGTGGCAGCAAAGATGTACAGCAGAAAAGCAAAAACTAACAATTTTGATGAAGCATCAGAAAAAAGGTATGTTCAAGAAGACAAATCATTGAATGTATTGCCTATAGAAACAAAACTAGTTCATGTTAAAAAGGACCAAAAGTGTTCATTACCATCTGCTAAAAGTAAAATAAATGATGACAATGAGGACATTTTCATAGTTGAAGATGATTTTGATCATGTCAGGAAACCACGTACTAGTAATTTTAGCAGACGTCCAATCAGTAGAGACCAACGATTGACAATAAATAGCAAAGTATCTCAAAGTGTTCCAGCTTTAAGAATGAAAGATGTGGAATTTAAAGATAAAACAAACACTGAGCACATTAAAAACAAAATCTTGAGATTTGATACTAGGAGCAAGAGAGAAACACCTACATTGTCTAGTAAACAGTGCACTAGAGATCAGAGAGAAATCTATTCTGGTAGTAATTTTGTCAAATCAGATTCAAGAACCAAATGTTCATCAAAATATAACATAGATGATCACTGTAAAGAAAATACAGTTAAAACAACAGATCAAAGTCAGACAATTTTGTCGCCAAAGGATACACAATATCGTCAACCTAAAACTTTTCTTTTTGAAAAAGACAAATATGTTGATTCACAGTTCAGTTCAAAATCATATGTTCCAAACAAGCAGTTAAAGAAAACAGTTAAACGGAAATTTGTCCCACTTGAAGATACAGCAAATCTAATAGAATTAATGCTTAAACCGGAAACAAAAGTTGCAACTTTTTTGTCGCCAAAGGCTTTTCATAAAAAGTTTGATAAGCCAATTCACACAGATATAAATCCAGTTTCAGAAACCTTAAGATGCTTGTCTGCTGCAGGCAATACACAAACATTAGAATACGAGTCTAAATTGTCCAATGGAAATGCTCGAAGAAATTGGAATGACAAACCAGTTCAGTCAGAGATACATGAAACTAATCGGAGACCGTTTTCAGTATCTACATTTAAAAGAAAAAGTGCTATATCCTCACAGAAACTGAATATGGATAATGATTTCAATACTTTACATAATGGATGTTATAGGGAACCCATTGTTGTAGGGGATGATAGAGAATTGCCTATGTTACAGAGTTCATCTCCTTATAGAAGTGCTAAGGATCTGTCAAGCATAGAATTGTATGCCAACTCTTCATTTCATTCTCCAGATTTGCAGAAAAATCGCCAAGGATTGATGTATTGTCAGGACATAAGTAAATCTGTTCCAGCCAAACTTCAACTGAAATCAAATATTGAAAAAATTTCGCCTCCACCAGAAAATAAGCTCCAGCTCTTTTGTAGAACTAAGCTTAAAGCAAAGAGGAGTCAACAGTTAATTGGAAATGAAAACGTATCTGGGGTTGCAGAATCAAATGAAAGTCAGTTCAACCAAGACCAGCCTTTTTCAGGAAAATTTCACACTCCCAGTAAAAGAGTTCCATACAATTATAGTAGTGTAACTCAGGAATCACCTTCTACTGTTTTCTCTCGTATGCTTCTTAACACTCCATCACCAGGTGGTCGGAAACATACAGAAAAATTTCAAAGATTCAAACCTCAAATTGAGGAAATGACACAACCGGTTGATGCAAACTGTCAACAAATTACTGAAGGTGAACTTTTCAAAAAACCTTTCAGTTACTTTCAAAATTCCAGAGGTAGAAATGGGGCAAATGGTATGTTTTATCAACAGCCAAGAAGTAATAACAGATACATAGAAAGTCAAAATATGACATCTGCTCATCAGGATGATTGCAACAGTGATTATTATACAGGAAAAGAACATTTCTTCAACACAGAACTTAAATATACAGACAAGGAAATTAGTAAAAATAAAGAAGAAACAAAATTGGTGAAGGTAAATAGTTACTACAGAAGAGAGACAGTTTCAGGCAGGGAAAGTGGAAGGTCCAACACAGAATTTAAATATACAGACAAGGAAAACAGTAAAAATAGAAAAGAAACAAATTTGGTGAAGGTTAACTACAGAAGAGAGACAGTTTTAGGCAGGGGAAGTAGAAGGAAAGTTTTGTTTCAGAGTACTCCAATGAAATCAAGTGGAATGTTTCAGTTGGACAATACAATATCAACAATCCATGGAGCTATTTCAGACGAGGATGAGTCAGACTGTGAGGTCATGACAATATCAGATTCACCTTAAATGTGATTACCAGAAAGTTGCAAAATGTTGAAAATGAATTCATATGTAATTTGAACTATTCCAAAATGCATTTCTTGTTTTTGCAGATTGTAAAATTATTTTTGTCACAATCTACATTTTCAGTATACATTTATACCTCATAATTGACTGCATTGTGTTTTTGTAATATTTCATAACTTTAAAAAAAAATCTATAAATTTACATGTATAATGAATACATGTATATGTGTAAAATTTAATGTATTCTTTTGCAATAGCTATGCCTTTATAGGATTTTATTTTACTTTGTTCTCTACTCATTTTTTGCCTGTCCCAAGCCAGTACCTTGATTCCCAACATCATATGTTGTTCCTGTTTTTGTGTTCAGTGAGTTAAGGTGAAAATTGATTGTTCAATTTGTTGGAATTGCTGTTTAATCTTTCTTTTCATAATTTTAATTCACCACTGCAGTGTGGGAAACCATTTTTTTCAAACACTCGCCAAAATGGCGAGTGGATTGAAACAAGTACTCGCCAAAATGAAATAGAGCTCGCCATGTTTGGAGAGTGACATTTTTTTTAAACTCGCCAACAAATACCAAATAAACAATACAGTAATGTTCAACAATTTATTTTGCAGATTTTGACAAGTCATTAACTTGGTCAAAAAGGATCAACACTCTCTTAAGAGCTGCACTGATCTCTTATTCTTCAATTTCGTTGTCTTCGTCTTCATCAAGTACGGAAGCACAGACTTTTAAGTTTTGATACGCGGTATAAAACATGTATGTCAAATCTGGTTCCGACACATATTTAACTTTTTGTTTTCGCGTAGGTTTTCGCTACGAATTCGTTTGAAATATTTCAAAACCAAATTATTGTATTTGCATTAATTTTAAAAGTCATCACATCTATTTTTTATGAAACAATATTTCATTTAATCGTGAAATCGACCTTGGCAAAATTATGCGGGTCGGGATTGAATACTTAATTTTTCTGTAGAGAAAGTGTCATGATCTCCAACGTTGGAGGTAAAGATAGATACGATACATGATGGAATGTTTTCTTATCGAGCAATGATTAATAAAATGTTGGATAAATGACACAGTTAACATATATTTTAACTGTTTGGGAGCTATGGTATTTTAAAGCTGTATACCAGTTATCGTGGCGAGCGTTTTCAAGTTCCTACTCGCCTTACAACTGTTACTCGCCAGACCGGCGAGTATAAAGTGGATTGTACTCGCCACCCGACATTTCAACTCGCCTTGGCGAGTTGGCGAGCGTTCGTTTCCCACACTGCACTGATGTTGTGAGTTCGATTCTCGATCAGGGCAAGTTGTACAACATTATGTGATAAAGTTTGTCAGTGCCTTGCGACAGGTCAGTGGTTTTCTCCGGGCCCTCTTGTTTCCTCCACCAATAAATCTGACCGTCGCAATATAAGTGAAATATTGTTGAAAGTGGCTTTAAACACCATGAAACAAAAACAAAAAAAGTTTAATTGATTTTCAACATAATTGGTCAAATTCTATTTTAGTCTTTAGATCAGCTAGACCATAGTTCCATGTAAGGTATTGTCATCACTTTTAGTCCTTCTGAAGACATTATATATTTCAATGCTCCAAGGGTCTTGGGAAATACAGGACCAAATTGAACTAAACTTGGCTAATTCCTTGTATGGTCCTGGAATTAAAAATTTGTTTGTCATATTGATTGGAGAAGCAAGATCTAGCCAACACCACTCGATGAAGTTTAACATAGGACTTGTGGGAAAAATGTAAAACTTTTTTAGTTTTTTTTCCACTATCAATAAGTACCGCTGTATGTTTAATTTGGGTCTTCCAATCCGTCATGGACATTGCTATCTTATGATTGCTTAAATCATATAGTAATTTTTACAGTTGTATCACCATCACACAATTGTTGTCATTAAGTATAAAAGAATACAATAATCATTAAAGTAACATTGATGAATCAGGGATGGATGTTTAACGCCATGTCAGCATATTTTTCAACTGTATCATAACGGGAACAAATTACGTTTTCACTTTTCTACAAGACCGACATTCTCAGTTTGATTTTTACAATAAATCAAACTACTGGGCCAAATGGAAAGACATTTTTATAGGGCCGTTCTATCCTTGTAAGAATTCATGACTTTTGGTGGTGATCCAAAAATTTGAAATGGCTACTAGATGCAATAATACAATTTTAATGGCTGATCTTTAAAGATGTATTGTTTGAAAACTACTTAGTGGTTTGAAATTTAATAAGAGGGCTCTCTACAGAGTTACATTTTCTATGTGGATCTGAATTCCAAGATGGCCACCTACACAAGACAAAGGTTAACATACATTTTTGTAGGATCCTAATTGAAAAATATTTTAATTTTTTTTATATACATGGTACTTGTGAACCATTTAAAAATAAACTTTAAGCTGGAATAACATAGAAAGCTACAATGCTTGTGTGGATAAGAAATTAAGCAGGGCATATATTAGTACCCGATAGTTGAAAGTTCTTTTGCAAAATCTAAAAACCTGATTGAACCCAAATTGTACATGAATTATCATCGGATGGTCCCTTACTATGTTTACAATTGTTCCATGCATCATCTATCCAAGATTGAAGTGATTGGGTAATTGTTATTTATCAGCCAAATGAGCAATATTTTAGCCTTATCATGGCGGGAACGAGTTACATTGGATGAGATGATAATGATGTCTTCTTTGCACTAGATCAACAGGCTTAGTTTGATTTTTTAGACATGTCACCCGGACACATTATCCTGATTTCGAGCCAACCAAACTGCTCTTTTCCCTTTATACTGTATGCTTTGCAGAGAAGCAACAAATACCAATAGTCTGGTTTGATCTGACTAGGGCTCAAACTCACTCGAGGCGATGTAGTTCATCAATCCAAAATAACTGCCACCACAGGACAAATATTAAAATTGGACATGTAAAAAATTCAATGACACCAGTCCAAAATGTTGATCTTGGTTAGAAACTTGATTGAACCAACATTAATGAACATCAAATAAGAAATGGATAATCATATACAAACATGGGAGGAACACATGCTCAGGTGAACCTTTAATTTAACTCGCCTGGCCAAAAGGCCATGCCAGGTTTTAGTATCACTCTACGTCCGTCGTTAGTCCATCAACTTTATAACATTTTAATCCTCTCCAAAACTGCTCAACCAAATGGATCTAAATTTGGCAGGTATGATTCTTAAGACAAGCTAATACAGATTTGTAGAAATGATGTTGGACCTTGAATGGGAGTGGCCTTAAATGAGGATATAAATATATCTTAAAAACCTCCTGAAGAACCAACAATTCTGTTTTACTGTGAATTGACTAGGAGCCTTTGAGGTACAAAATGTTACAGGCTGCAGTAGGTGAAATTTTAAAAGCCTTTATAAATGGTATATACTATGGAGATTTATAGGTAACCCCAAAGTTTTATGTAAACTGCAACAGGGAAATTTTAAACTGGAGCCTCACCTTAGCATGAATCTCTCGCCCGATATTCATGTACTATTTTGGTTCATAGTTTCTGGCAAGAATTACCCACCACCACTTCACATACATCAAATTGTGCCAAGTAACAAATCATTTGAACATGTAGTTTGAGAATATTTTTAAAAAGCCAATCTGAAACAATAGTTGTCCATTTTTTCCCAGATGGAATTGGAATTCTCTGAAGACATAAAAAAATATTTCTCATTGAGTGCCATTGGTGATCATTTTATATATTTTCTCTTATGTCTGCTATATACCAGGGAAGGCATCAGTCGCATTTATAATTGAAACAATTGTATGAGAGTACAGCCAAGATTACACTAAATCAAGAAAACAATCCATTGGAAAGGAGACTTTCACAATACTCCATATTTAATGTCTATTCATCAACTAGGTAAGGCAATCTGGGAATGTAGATATCAAGAAAAGATTTGAGTGATTGTTGTTTAATGCCAATTCAGCAATTTTTCAGCTATATCATGGCAAGCAGCAATTTTTCAGCTATATCATGGCAAGAACAAGTAAATTTTCAATGAAATGATGATGAGGTCTGCTTTGTACTAGACCAACACGCCGAGTTGGATTTTTTAGTGCTAGTCAAACACAAAAACACGAGCAGATCTGATAGTAAATGGCCAAAATCTGGAAGTAGACTCCTTTACTTACCTTGGAAGTGAAGTAGATAATCTTTGAGAATCAGACTAACGTAATAATTAGAATTGAAAAAGCAAGAACTGCATTTAATATGATGGGGTCTATCAGGAAAGCAAGGATTATCTCATTAAAGACTAAAGTTCAACTCCAACGTAAAAACCATTCTCTTATATGGAGCTGAAAACTACTAAAAGTCTCCTATACAAACTCCAAGTATTCATTAACAATTGTCTGAGGCACATCCTCAACATCAGATGGTCCGAGAAGATTTCCAACAAAGAGCTCTGGCAAAAGACCAACCAGCTCCCAGTTTAGGAAGAATTGTAAAGGAGAAAATGGAGGTGGATAGGGCACACACTGAGGAACCAGAAACAACATCACTAGGCAAGCCCTACAGTGGAACCCTCGGGGGTGGGGAAAGCATGGAAGAGGAAGACCAAGAAATACCTGGAGTAGAGATCTTATTGCCGAGATGGAGATAGAGGGTTATAGGTGGCAAGACCTGGAATGTATGGCACAAAACAGAACAAGGTGGAGGACTGTCGTCATTGGCCTATGCACCACCAAGGTGCAATATGCATAAGCAAGCTCACTGAAACAACAGTCCATGGGTAGACATGTCACTCCACTCGAACACATTATTCTGATTCCGAGCCAACCAGTCTTTGTTCTTTCTCATTAATGCTGTGTGCTTATCGGAGAAGCAACATATACCAATTTCATAGTCTGGTTTGACTCTAACCCACGATCTACCACACTTGAGGCGTGCACGCTAACCATAACGCCACTGACGCGGTTAGAAAAGTTTGAAGATACCAAAGGAACAGCCAATACAATGGCAAAAACGACAAATACAAACTGATTCATAGAAAACTAAAGATTTAGCAACATGAACCCCACTAAAACAGTGGTGAACTTTGGTGCTCTAGAAGGATAAGAAATTCCTGCTCCACTCGTGACACCTGTCAAAAGGAAAATACATTACAAAGTAAATGATCCAAGTAGAGTGCCTGGAAAAAATAATCAGCATCTAAATGTTTTATCAATAAAATCCTAAGTAGAAAATTTTTCATTAATGAACTGAGGGGGCAGTTGAGATTGTATAGTAATTGGATTTACACAACTACCTATGCATTCAGTGCCTATCACCACTAAGTTGTGAGTTAGAACCCATTCATGGCGAGATGTACTCGATACAACATCATGTGGTCAGTGATTTGCGGCAGGTCTGTGGATTTTCTCTGTGTACTCTGGTTTCCTCCACTAATAGCAATAAAACTGACCACCACAATATAACTGAAATATTGTTGAAAGTGGTGTTTAACAACATAAACCCAAACCAATCTGTATCATAATTTAGAGAACAAATATATACCAGCCACGTCTGCTTATGGATCAATAAGATTGATGTGTGAATTATATTTATTAATAAATATATTTAATATGCTTCTGTTTCATAGATATATGTCACATTTTTATTGTATAATATTTGTGTTTCAGAACAAAACTCTCCAAGACAAATCCAAGGGATATCTTCAAATAAGTACAAAACTTTATTTTAGCACTAATATGTTAATAATACATGAATGTAAAGAATATCTTACAAAAATACGATGTTTTAAAGGAAAAAAAACAAACTTTTTGGCTCATCTCCAAAATTAGATGAGGTAAAGAAATGAAATTGGTTAATTAGAAATTTCTTGTGGGATATGATAAAAAAAAAGCATAAGAAATATAACTTTTGCCATTTTAGTATTTCACAATCTGATTGACATGTTGTTTTATACTCTTCATATGTCAATTGTTCTTAATACAGTATTTCAATATGACAAACTTACATTATAAAAATCACAATTTATTTGAAAAATAAGAGTTGGTCAATATATACCCTGATCAACTTCAGTATTCTGAAGAGTGTCGTATCAATTTTATAGTCATTTAGTTTCCATGTCAATCATCTCATGGTTTGGTGCATTTATAATTAGACAGTTGTAGAATAGTTTCTATTTCTCCATTTTGTTGAGCGTTATGAATTTTCTTGTCATGTTCCATTTTGTTGGGTGTAATTATGACATTTCTTTCGTCGTTTTCCATTTTGAACTTGAAGGCATGTTCCAATTGGCACTCGGGCAGTTGTCTCGGATGCTTTAGTTTTCTAAAAATCCTGAAAAGGTATCACCAAATTTATGAATAATCATGTTTTGCCCATTACTTTACATGCAGCATACTTGATGCAAATTCATGTGATAACATGCATCAGTTACATGCAGTTGGTATGTGGCTTCTCTGGGTACTCTGATGTCCTCCACTAAGTGACAACATTTGTCAAGTACATGCAGTTGGTATGTGGTTTTCTTCGAGTACTCAGATTTCCTTCACTAAGTGATCAGATTTGTCAGTTATGTGCAGCTGGTAGACGTTTTTTCTCCTGTTCCTCCGATTTGCTCCACTAACGACATGTGTAAACTGAACTGACACGATGTAACTGTGATATCTTGACACTTTGTTAAGCACATATTTACCTTATCTAGTTCCCAATAATATATATTCAGTAATATTAAAAGATACACACACAAAAATAAACTGCACATAAGTTCCTAATATGGATGAAATCAACAAAAAATAAATTACATGAATATAGATACTATAGTGATTGTTCTTTATTGCCAACTCAGCAATTTTTCAGCTATATCATGGTGAGAACAAGTTAATTTTCAATGAGATGATGATGAGGTCCGCTTTGTTCTAGACCAACAGCTGAATTTTTATAGTGCTAGTTCACAGAAACAACAGTCCGTGGCTAGACATGTCGCACCACTCAGACACATTATCCTCATTCCGAGCCAACCAGTCTTTGCTCTTTCTCCTTAATATTGCATGTTTAGCGGAGAAGCAGCAAATACAAATTTGATAGTCTTTCGTTTGACTTGTACCCACGATCTACCGCACTCATAGAGAGCACGCTAATCATTACGCCACCGATGAGGTTAACATCATGCCTGACAACATGAATTGAACATCATGTCTGACAACACGAATGGAACAGGGGGGTTATGGTGTTTAACGCCACTTTCAACAATATTTCAGTTATATTGTGGCAGTCGAATGGAACATCATGTCTGACTACATGAATTGAACATTAGGTCTGACACCACAAATGGAACATCATGTCTAACAAGACGAATTGAACATCATGTCTAACAAGACGAATTGAACATCATGTCTAACAAGACGAATTGAACATAATGTCTGACAAGACGAATTGAACATCATGTCAGACAAGATGAATTGAACATAATGTCTGACAAGACAAATTGAACATAATGTCTGACAAGACGAATTGAACATAATGTCTGACAAGACGAATTGAACATCATGTCTGACAACACAAAATTGAACGTCATGTCTGACAACACAAAATTGAACATCATGTCTGACAACACAAAACTGAACGTCATGTCTGACAACACAAAATTGAACATCATGTCTGAGATGAATTGAATGTCATGTCTGACAACACAAAATTGAACGTCATGTCTGACAAAACAATATTGAACATCATGTCTAACAACATAAATTGAACATCATGTCTGACAACACAAATGGAACATCATGTCTGACAACACAAATGGAACATCATGTCTAACAAGACGAATTGAACATCATGTCAGACAAGATGAATTGAACATCATCTCTGACAACATGAAATTGAACATCATGTCTGACAACACAAAATTGAACCTCATGTCTGAAAAAACCAAATTGAACATCATCTCTGACAAGAACTGAACATCATGTCTGGCAACACGAACTGAACATCATGTCTGGCAACACGACCTGAACATCATGTCTGACAACATGAATTAAACATTATTCCTGACAACACAAATTGAACATCATATCTGACAACATCAATATGAACATCATGTCCGACAACACGAATTGAACATTATGTCCGACATGAAATTAAACATCATGTCTGATAACATAAAATTAAACATCATGTCTGAAAACATCAATTGAACATCATTTCTAACAACATCAATTGAACATCATGTCTGACAACATCAATTGAACATCATGTCTGACAACATAAATTGAACATCATTTGTCTGACAACACGAATTAAACATCATGTTTGACAACACGAATTGAACGTTATGTCCGACAACACGAAATTAAACATCATGTCTGATAACATAAATTGAACATCATTTGTCTGACAACATCAATTAAACTTCATGTCTGACAACACGAACTGAACATTATGTCTGACAACATCAATTTTTGGTTTTTATGCTAACAAATAAGCTCTTTCTAACTTTTTACCCCAAAAAGTGGGGTGGGGGGTGCAAAAACATAGAAAAAGGTACTGTCTAAGCTGAAGTACTTGTACAAATAATTTCATTGATGTATCTAAATACTTACAATTGTGAGGGCCAGTCCATCATGAAAATGGGTCCCCTGTCAAAATCACTCTCGTCAATTGGTTCCCTTTAGAAATAAAAAAAACTTGTGTTGAACCTGCTGAAAACTTGTTTAACGTATAGAAATTTGGACATAAATAAACCATAAATACTGAGAAAATGACATTATTCCCTATATGTATGTGTGTAATATGACACCTTTAATATCATCTAGCATTCTACTAGATCTGAAATGAGTAGTTCACTGAAACAACCATCTGCAGGTAGAAATGTCGCTCCACCCGAACTCTCATTCTGATTCTGAAACAACCATCTGCAGGTAGAAATGTCGCTCCACCCAAACTCTCATTCTGATTCTGAAACAACCATCTGCAGGTAGAAATGTCGCTCCACCCAAACTCTCATTCTGATTCTGAAACAAACAGTCTTTGCTCTTACACCTTAGTGCTGCATGTTTATCGGAGAAGCAACAAATGTCATTTTGGTAGCCTTTTGGTCTGAAATAAGCGGTGCTCCAACTCACAATTTACAGCAATTGAGTGGAGTATGTTTACCATTACACCACCGATGCGGTTTTACGTCTATTGCAATTCAATTTTAATAATTAATAGTGATCATCAATTTAAACTAAAGAAAATAGTAAATGTAAACTTTAAGAGTGTTTTAATGCTAATTGTTTTGCAGATAATTTGTTGGACATAACATATGTTCTAGAGAAACACACAACAACATGCGATGGCTGTCCGTTATATGACGAAATTCCCTGTAGGATATAACAGAAGTCAGGGTTCATGGTGTTTAACGCCACTTTCAACAATATTTCAGTTATATCGTGGCAGTCAGTTTTATTGGTGGAGGAAGCAGGAATACCTGGAGAAAAACCACCAATCTGTCACAAGTCACTGACAGACTTAACAAGATGAACTGTGAGCTAATGCTCACATATGATACCCCCGCGGTTCGGCAAACAGGAAGTAAGAATCTGAAGGGTCCAAAAACGCTTCCCACGATATGGGGTACCTATATGAAGCTTGTGACCAAATATCAGATTTCTGCCATCAATAGTTGGTGAGAAAAATGTGACGAAAAATGTGCATATATGTTCAATGTGTATAAAAACCAACTAAGTCGGCAAACAGGAAGTAGGAATCTGACGGGTCCAAAAACACTCCCCACAATATGGCATACCTATATGAAGCTTGTGATCAAATATCATATTCTTGTCATCAATAGTTGCTGAGAAAAAAGCGACGAAAAATTAGCATATATATGTTAAATGTGTATAAAAACCAACTAAGTCGGCAAACAGGAAGTAGGAATCTGACAGGTCCAAAAACGTTTCCCACAATATGGCATACCTATATGAAGCTTGTGACCAAATATCAGATTTCTGCCATCAATAGTTGCTGAGAAAAATGCAACAAAAAATATCTTGGGACGGACGAACGGACAGACAGAGGTAAAACAGTATACTTCCCTCCCCCTCCGGGGAGCGGGGGTTTAATTACATAATGTTATATCGAATACACCTCACCATGAGTTGGATTCAAGCTCACAACTTTAGTGGTGATAGCACTGATTGCATAGGTAGTTCTAAATCAAACTACCATACGATCACGACCCTGACGGCCATTTGGATATAACATAAAATAACGTAAAGAGTCATAAAATAATTTAACATATGAGGCACAATAATAAGAGAGGATACAACAAACTTTGCCCAAAAGGTATACTATGCTTGCCTATAGCAATATATACTGGTGTGTGAAAAAGATCAATGTGCCATTGGTAATATGGGAATAGTGATATATCACTGACAAAATGTTAAACAAATCAAGACCATTAGCTTATATTCAATAATTTGAAACAAACATTTTACATTTCAAGTTTATTTTAAGACGATCGAATCAAAATGCTAAATACAAATTGAACATACTGAAGGACATATGTATTATTTTGTTTTCTCAAATTCATAATTAACCAGTTTATTCATATAGGTAACCTCCAGTTTCTACGGTAAGGTACCCATTGCTTGTCACCTTAATGTAATGTATAAATACTATGGACCGGTTACAAAACAAACACAAAACAAAACATTCTAAAATGTATGCCTAATCCGACAAAGCCGTGTATTCAATAGTGACATATGGTGAGATTTCTAATAAAGATGATGATTTGATTTGATTTTTCTTTAAACAATATTTCAGCTATATCATGGCGGCCAGTTTTAGTGGTGGAGGAAGCCGGAGTACCCGGAGAGAACCACCGACCATGGGCAAGCAACTGGTAAACTTTATCACTTGCGGCTGCAAGTCGAGTGCACCCTTTTTTGTAATTTACAAAGCCGGGCCCGAACCCATGCTGTATTGGTGATAGGCTTGTATGAGTTGTTCGATCCAGCGACCTAACTCATTGAGCCACCCGGGCACCGCTAATAAAGAGATGATCCAACTTAAAAACAATAACATTGCAAAATGTATGTTAAATGAAATTAATAAATCCCTTTTTTTTTTCTCATAGAAATTGTATTTATAGATATCCCAGTAGAGAATTGATCCTGTTATTACTTTGAATAAACATTGGGGGTTATTTTTTTGTTTGATGGTGTTTAACGCCACTTTCAACAATATTTCAGTTATATCATGGCAGTCAGTTTTCTTGGTGGAGGAATCTGGAAGACCTGCAGAAAACCAACGACTTGTCGAAAGTCACTGAGAAACTTTTTCACATAATGTTGTACACCTCGCCCTGTTCGAAATTCGAACTCACAACTTCAGTGGTCATTGGCACTGATTGCATAGGTAGTTGTAAATCCAACTACCATACGATCCCAGCCACGATGGCCCAAACATTGTGGGTGATTCTTATGATGTTCAATGCATTGCTATATTAAAAGATTTTTCTTTTAACTTAGACATAAGACGATTACAGTTGGAATTGAGGTAATAAATCTTACTCTACAAATGGCTTAGGATCATCTTTTGTGTCTTCTAAATCATACTTCTTACAACATTCTGATTAAAATTATACAAAGAAAAACATAACAGAAAAAATTAATACAATTCAATTTAGATATTTCATCGTCGCTTGAAATTCAATAATTGAAATTAATTATTTTTTCATTCTTCATATATCAATATCAATGGCTGCATTAACAAATTATATTGTTTTAAGAATTACAGAAACATGTTACATCCTTAACAGTTCAGATACATGTATATGATTAGAATAGTGAGTGATTGTTGTTTAACGCCAATTCAGCAATTTTTCAGCTATATCATGGCGAGAACAAGCTAATTTCAAATGAGATGACAATGAGGTAAGCTTTGTTCTAGACCAACACGCTGAGTTGGATTTTTATAGTGCTATCTCACTGAAACAAGAGTCCACGGATAGACATGTTGCTCCACTCTGACACATTATTCTGATTGCGAGCCAACAAGTTTTTGCTCTTTCTCCTTAATTCTGTGTGCTTAGCGGAGAATATACATATACAAATTTTATCGTCTTTGGTTTGACTCGAACCCACGATCTACCGCACTCGAGGGCGAGCATGCTTGAACCATTACACCACCGATGCGGTTCTTAATAGTTCAGGACCATGTATACGTGATAAGAATAAATGAAAATATTGGAAAGTTATCAATAACCTATCAAAAATAAAGAAAATGTAAACATTACTAACCATCTTTAAAACAGCAAATGACAATAACAGCCGTAATAACAATTACTAGTAATATCCCAACAGTAATGGCTGCTATCTCTCCTGCTGACAATATGTATTTTTCCTCAATTGTATAAAATTTACCTAAAAATTCAAATATGAAATTATCATCTACATGTCAATAATTTAACTTGATGATCAATTTTGCTTATCAAATATTCTTTTATCAAGTTATCATACTAAATTTATTTCTCTTCCATATTTGCTTTCTTTTAAGTGTGGGTTTCATAATATTACAGGCTCTATTACACCGTGAACTTCATATTGTAAGATTACAGTTTGTATTAATAGTAACTGGTTCCTTGTGTGTATAAAATTTGAATTTAAGTGAATATAAACGGAATATTCTAGCATAAAATCAACACTTGTTGATGTTAAATGGTCGTGTGTTTAAAACAAGTTGCTGTGATCGTATAATAGTTGTATTTACATCTATCAAGACAATAAGTGCTCATCATAACTAAAGTTGTGATTTCGATTCAAACTCATGACAGGGGGTGTCTGATAAATCTTGTGTGAGCAAGTTTGTTAGTGACTTCTGGTTGTTGTTTTTAGCTAGGTTGTCCAGTTTTCACTAGCAATAAAGCGGATCATGACAATATAACTGAAGGGAATCGCTGTAACATCCATTACCTATCAATAACCTATATATTTAAAACAAATTCTAGACATACGAGGCTTTGCCTGCTTGACGTGAAACTCAATAGCTGAAGACCTTCCAACAGTATTCCTTGCAATACAGGTGTATGTTCCGAGGTCCTGTAGACTATCCATATCAACGAGGTAAGTGTCAGAATAATAATCTATTAAAAGAGACCCATCTTTGGTCCACGTCCATTCTGTAGCTGATGGATTTGCTCTTGTAGAACAAGTCAAGGTCACAGGATCGTTAACTAAAGTCTCAAATTTAGTTTCGTTAGTTGTTACGACAGGAGCATCTAGAATAAAGAGCAATATTAGTAATTAATGATTAGCATAAAATATGTTCCTCATAAACACATTTGTACTGTATGTCATTGACAACCCACCAGATACAAAACCTTGTATCACACATACAAATGTATATGTCACACAAAATGTACTTTTGTCGGTACTACTTTCATGACGTCATCAGTTTGCAATCCCTATGACGTCTTCGTTAATAATTACAAAATCTCATTTTGGAATAATTCAAAGTAACGCTTTATATGCTCCTTTTATATTGCAGAGAACTGTAACAATTAACAATTACAATTCAGGGGAAATATTTCGTATAAAACCACGTGGAGGAAGAGTTGTGTATGCGGACAGTGATAGTATTGATGAATGAAAGTTGTAACGTGATGTAAAACAATCAGTAACGTATATGATTATTTTGAATGTTAGAGCATTGTTAAAAAATATATATATATAATAACGAAATCTAATACCATTACGCTCTTGCATTATGGAAATGTGTTGATACACTTGTTTTTATCATGTCTCATCAGTCATGTAAACCGTATCACTATTCAACGCCATGCATCTCATAATGAAATATATGGTTTATACAACTGACTCCACATCATACAAACAGTTGTACCTACACATAAAATGTGTATGAATGTAGGTCCCTATACATGTACATCATACATAGTGTATAAATTAATACACTTCTTGACATTTTATCATACAAGAAGAAACTCTTGTATCAAAGTCTGAAATGATTATCCAATACAGCAACTGTAATAGTGTGTTCTTTCCACCAGTGTATTCTTTCCAGAGGACAATTTACACTAGTCTATAATTTCCAGAGGAATTATTGCACTAGGTTATTTCTTCCATGCTAACCCTAACCCTAACCTAAACCCTAACCCTAACCAGAAATTTTACACGCCGGAATAAAAGTACGCTTACACAATGACCCAGATACAAAAACACACAACTATACAAACATAAATAAACTTTGGACGTACCCATGTATCTTAAAATTATACTTACATCTAACATTTACATTAACTGTGCCTTGGAGAATTCCAAAAGGGTTGGTGGCCATACATGTATACAATCCATCGTTCATACGTAAACTTTCTGATATACTGAGTTGGGGTCCTGTCCCGACTATTTGATCCTTAAAATACCAGACAAATGTTGAAACAGGATCACCTTTAGTCATACAAGTAGCTTCAATGGCACTTCCCATCTCGATGTTAATATAAGCTGGCTGTATGGAAATATCATAGGGGTCAGCTACAAAAACATCAATGCATGCATGAATTATGACAATATCGTAGCCATTTACAAATGGACATCAACAAAGTCAACAGCCTTTGTCTGCCACTGGAAAAGTATGGAAAATTGAGCAAGGATGAAAAATTTAGTCTTTTGTAGATAAAATAAATTTATTGAATTATTTCATATCGTATCATATGCTAATTCTTTTTATCATCCCAAACTTGAACCCAATAGAATATGGGTACAAAACTGAATTTTCATATATAACGCAATGCTGCTTCATCCAATATCCAATTGCATAAATTTCTGGTTCTTCACAAGATTTAATCTCCATTTTGCAAGGATAATCATACAAATACAATTATACTTCCATTCCTAGCAATTTAGAATACCATAGACCATGGGGCTGTGATTTGTGCAATCCTGAATCTGCATATTTAAGTAATTTACAATTACTATACTTTTTTTTTAGATTAAAGCAGGTCTAATATCACTTTTAATGGGACAGAATCTGTTTTATTTCATTCATTTGTCTAATTTGTTTTGAAATAATGATGACAAATTTAAACTTATATGAAATGAGTAAGTTCTTAGTTTATCCTGCCTAAGTCTATTTGGGATATTGCATAATTTTGCATCGCCCTCCGTAAATTTTTCACATTTTGATATTGAAGTTGCCCAGATTTCAACATAAATCAATATACAATTTGCATTTGGACATTTGGAGTTTGTGTATTATAGGATTAAACACTGTTTTTTTAGGAAATTATCTATGTATAAACTCCAGCAGCTCACTCACAAACTGAATAAATTCCGAAGGATTTTATGTAAAGTTTGTGAGTGAGTTGCCGGAGTTATACATAATTTCCTAAAATCACAGTAATTAATCCTTATAATTCTTATTATTGGACACCATGTTTGTTTTCAACGCTAAATACTAAAGAAATACACAAGGAGCGCCTGAAACAATTGTAGCGTTACGGCATAGGAATATGAAAAAATGTCGCCATTCCAGCCATCGTCGAGTAGCAGACGAACCTTCCCACAATTCTTGATTGGGATTAATTTACGGGTAAAAGGTACATAAAAATCATTTATTATTCTATTCATTTATACTGAACATGTTTTTATTTAGGGTTTTTCCAGGAAAACATTTGAAATCGTTCCGGTATTGTGTTTTCATTCATTTAAATCTAC
>MJUT01057246.1:347492-375008 GCA_002080005.1 Gigantidas platifrons
GACAGGGTGAAACCTATATACCCCCCCAAACTTTGTTTGCGGGGGGTATAAATATAAATACTTAAAATGACCCCCACCTAGAAAATAGAAATTAAATTTGAAACAGACTGATCAAATCTGTAATACTGTTTAATGGCAGTAATACAAGTACAAGTGTGACCTATAAAGTGTGTTGTTTATCTATTTTTGAGGTGAAAAGTGGAAGAATGTATAACGGTAAACACCTCCCCCTTTTTCTGCACAGCCAAGGCAGACATTCCTTTCCTTCGAGATTCAACTTTTTGATTCATCCCAACCATCACAGACAGTAAGCAACCTTTGCTTTGAGCCATTGAGGACCCCCCTCCCTCTTTCCCTCACCAAAGGGAAAAGCAAAACCTCCGACAGCAGACGATTCCTTTCCTGTGATACCTAGTTTGATAAACATACCTCTAAACACCTGAACATATTCCCCCAGGCAAATTTGTTCATTATCCCAGTCCATTTCGGCATTTGACCACGTTTCGTTTTCGACTGGTTACCTGTTACCTATTCTGTATCTCTATTATGGCAGGAGCACCGCCGTCCCGCTCAGGAATAGCATGGGATGAGCACTCACTTACATTTGAATACTCCACAATTATATTGGAATGCACATATGAATTAGTCCATTTAACGATTAAAACATTACTTATCAGCAGTCAATAAAATGGTTAAAACAACACATATTAATAGACCGTAGACCGGATAAAATACTAGCTATGTCAATATTCCATAAAACAGATAAAATAACACCTTTGTCAATATTCCATAAAACGAATAAAAAATGGTAAGTCATATTTAATACCTAAAACGGATAAAACATTGAATTATATTAAATTAGCTCCTACCCCGATTCACACTGAAGTAACAAGAACAGTTCAAAAATAATAATAATAAGTTATCACTTCAATCCTCCTTGCAGTCAATACTGTTAGTTACACACGGCAGACTCCCTACTCTACTGTTGCATATTAAATCTGAGAAAGAATTTCCATACGCAAATGAGTCAGTATATAGCATACACCTCGTGAGATTGTCTCTATTCTATGGCATTCTTCCTTCTTCAAGAAGTGGTAATTAGTACAGTCTATAATTAGCTTTGTAGTATTATAATTTTCTGAGAAGATTTCATTGATTAGCTCATATTACGATTTATGTCTTTCTAGCAAGATGCTTTTTATCTCGGAACCCAGGAACGAAAATAAAAGAACCAGGTACCAGTTCATCATTCGTATTTCTCCATCTTTTACATAATATATCATTCGGAATATTTCGGAAGATAAAGGGAGACAATTTGGCTCAAAAATCACGTAAAAGAAGTGAAATCTCGGAACAAACAACCAAATATTATACACCGTTTAACGAACAACACAGTGACATGATTTGCCGGCAAGTAGGTCTATTTTAATATACCGAAATGGTAAAAATACCGACAACCGCGATTAATTAAATAGAAATTTGACAACAACCCCCAGAAAAGAAATACATTTTACGTCCCCCACCTAGATAAAAAAAATTTCAATGGCGTTCCGACCCTACCGGGTATTTTTTCCTGGAAAAGCCCTTAGGAAACATTTGAAATCGTTCCGGTATTGTGTTTTCATTCATTTAAATCTACGATGACCTAGCGACCGCCATATTTGTTTACATTGGATACCGGAGAAAAAAGTAGGCCGGCAAATGGAAATATTGATTTATAAATTCCTTTCGAATGACGTAGAATAAGTGATGATATCCAATCGGATTACGAGTTATTGATAAATTCTAGTAAGAATAGAATTATTAAATATCATCATATTTAATACACAAAACTCAAAGATGTCCATTACTATTGTATAATTTAAAACAGCTTAAATACTCTGGATCATATATTTATCTACTCGATTGGTTTTTAGGTTTTATGGTGTTTTTAATGACACTTTAACAGTATTTCAGTTATATCGTGGCGGTCAGTTTTATTGGTGAAGGAAACCAGATTACCCTAAATTCCTCTTTTATTTCACTGTGCTAACTACTTACTTTGTGTATCGACGATCAACTGAACAATGTTGCTTTTTCCCGTACCGACTTGATTGATAACTAAGCATTGATAAAAACCATTGTCGCTGGCATCTAGTGCATATATATACAGATCTGATTGATGTAATAAGCCACCAGCATACTTATATCCATCAATGGTCAAGATTGTGTCGGTGACATTTGCGATAATCTTCTTCCACATGACATCAGTTGCATTTGGATTTGCTATGTAGGAGCAAGGTATCTTGATAGAATCATATATAACTCCACTAAAGACAGTGGTGGTTGAAGAAATTGTCAACTCCGGTTTATCTATTAATACAGAATATATAACGCTACATTTATGTTATTTTGTAATTCTTATTGCCACTTTTAACTGTATATAAGTCAAGTTGTCAGTTACATTGGTGGAGAACACTAGAAAATGTGTAGAAAACCAACGACAAGTCATTGATAAACTACTGACATGCAAAAAGTCACAGAAAAATCAGCAACCAACCACATGTCATTGAAAAACCATCGATATGCAACAAGTCACTGACAAACCACCGACATGCACCAGGTCATTGACAAGCCACTACCATTCAACAAGGTATTCAAAAACCACCAAGCTGTCTCAAGTCATTGACAAATCACCAATATGCACCAGGTCATTGAATAACCATCGACCTGCAACAATTCATTGACAAACCGCTGACATGCAACAAGGCATCAAAAAACAACCGAGCTGCCCCAGTCACTGAAACATCACTGATCCGCAATAAGTCACTGACAAAGTTGTATTGGGTCAGGGTGTTTAATGCCACTTTCAACAATTTCATCATGGTGGTCAGTTTTATTGGTAGAGGAAGCCAGAGTACACAGAGAACCCACCGACCTGCTGCAAGTCACTGACAAACTTAATCACATAATGTTGTATCGAGTACATCTCACCATGAGTGGGATTCGAATTCACAACTTTAATGGTGATAGGCACTAATTGCATAGGTAGTTATAAATCTACCATACAATCAAGACCATGACAGCCCCTAATGTTGTACGGAGTACACCTTAGTGTTGATAGGCACTGATTATATGTATATACAAACTTAAATCCAACTTTTATATGATTGTAGCTACACTGTATATTTGTAAAGCACTTCTAAAAATTCAAACTCAATGTATATAATTGCATGCTCATCCAAAACGTGGCAGAATAATCAACGAATTGATGGTGGCCGCATTCTGGTAGAAGCAGAAAACACTTCTAATGAATCGCTGCACATATCAAATATTTTAATTGGGTACTCCATATTATACTCATGTAGTCTTCTAAATGGAATAAATAACCATTGTATCTCTCGTTCGAAGTTCAAGAGTAATTGTTTATCAATATTTTACAATATTTGATGCTTCTTCATGAAACAGTGATACACATCAAAGTCTTGAAAATTTATTCAGTATTTAACTCACCAATGGTTGACCCACAAAAATTGTTAAATGGCTAGGCTATTCAGCTAATTTTGCTACATTTATAGAGAATTCTCAGCTTGTTATTTCCAAGTATTAACAAACAATCTTTTAAGCTGGTAATTAAACAATACATTCTTTTAAAAAGCTTTTTCTACAACTTACAATGAACGTCAACTGTTAGTGAAACTTCTTCATAGCCATATACATTACGTGCTCTACAAATATACATTCCCTGGTCATCTTTAGTAGATGATTCTATCTTTAATATGTTCCCAGTCATCAAGACTTGCTGGTCATTGTCTTTATACCATGTAAATGTTGCATTAGGGTTAGAAGTCGTTACACATCTAGCAAAAATCTGACTTCCTTCAATCACAACTTGTCTGCTGTTTGGTCTCACATATGTCATATGAGGTGCCTCTGTAAAAATAAATATTTTCAATGAGGAATAGGGTTAAGATCATGTAAGGGTTTCCATACTTTCAACAATATTTCGGATATATATATATCAGTATATGGTAAGTTTTATGGGAGTAAACTAAACATGGGTACCTATAGAAAACCACTTGCCCAGCTTCAATAACTTCAATATTTGGCTTGGATTAAGTGTATTGGTGTTTAACCTATGTTTATTTAGGCATAGCACGAAATAATGTTAGAAAATATTGGAATGCCGAATAATAATAATCATATACATACTTAAAAAATACAAATAGATAAAGACTGACTTAATCATGAACATTCTTAATTAATAATCATAAAATCGGGGCAAATATCTTAAAACTTTGTCACAACGTCTTGATGAGAGGGCATATCACAGGGCTTTGTTATCAATCTGAGTCCTTTGTGTTGTTAAACACCCTATTTTATCTCTAAATCTATATGGTTCAACTAAAAAAATATGTATACATGTACTTTGTAATCATATCGGTCGAGAACACGTTAATATCGCTGAAAAATGTATTCCTACCACGAGTGAAATAAAGCAATACCACAATGAAGAATATAAATTTCTTGCAGCACAATGTCCTGTTATCTTTACTGTGATCTTATATCATCGAGAGATACGAATTTAAGCTGTCAGTTCTGGGCACATTTAATGCCTTTGGTGGCGATATCCTTATAAAGCATTTTAATCATACTCCATAAAGCTGCAGCAGATATAATTTCATAGTCTTTGATAAGGCAAGTAGAAACAAAAATCTTGTTATTATATTATTATATATTAAATCTGTTAAGGGGCTGTCGTAGTCGTGATCGTATGATAGTTGGATTTACAACCACCTATACAATCAGTGGGTTCTAATCTCAATCAGGGCGAAGTGTACAACATTATGTGATAAAGCTTCCT
Source organism: Gigantidas platifrons (assembly GCA_002080005.1). Classification (NCBI taxonomy): domain Eukaryota; kingdom Metazoa; phylum Mollusca; class Bivalvia; order Mytilida; family Modiolidae; genus Gigantidas; species Gigantidas platifrons. Next base: position 352,336 of record MJUT01057246.1, read on the forward strand.
CCAGCAATAAAATTGGCTGCCACGATATAACTGAAATATTGTTGAAAGTGGTGTTAAACACAATCAAACAAATACACAAATATTAAATCTGTTAAAGGTTTTTGAAATCTAATTTCATATTTAGAACAGAGCATAGGGAAGATTTAAAAATGATATATACATCCCTATCAACACAATTACCTCCGACAACATCCAAATAGACTTTATTACTGGATCCTGCTCCTACAGGATTTGTAGCTTCACATATGTAATATCCTGAATCAGAATTATCTACATTTGCAATGGTCAAGGATGGCGTATCCACAGTACCGCCATTATATTTCCTATTTGATGCAATGGAGAATGCTGTAGGAACATCGTCAATCACCTTCTTCCATATGATGGCGGTTTCCTTGGGATCAGCAATTACAAGACAATTGATGACAACTACGTGGTCGCCATATGCAACCAATGGTCTAACTGATGCTTTCACAGTAGGAATATCTATAGAGAAAACATATGAAATTATATGTAGGTAAAACACATAATAATACAAACAACGATAACTATAATGATGACAGGAAATTTAATATGATTGATTGATCAAATGTTTATCATCAAGTGGGTTGTATGTCAGTTACATTCATGAAGACAAGCAATGGGATTAATCCACGAGTGTTCGTTTTGATTGCAACCGAAAAATGAAGATATAATAGATAAAATCGGAAATGTAACAGGTCATCATCAAAGAATGCTCCTAGTGAACTGTTGCTTGTTAAAAGTTGTTAAAGGTTCATAATATGTTTGGAGAGTCACATTGCCCAACAAGACACACCACGACGGTCCCTAACTGGAAATTGATATTAAACATGTTACATCAATGGCTGTTATTATGTACATTTCATGTTATCATGCAAACTTACTTCCAATCACTTTAAGTACAGTCAGCTGACTTAGACCTGTACTTATACTGTTAACAGCCAAACACCTATAACTACCAATATCATTCGCCGTGAAATTATGGATTGTCAGCGATGGATTGTTGACTGTTGACCCGCCATATTTCACTGAATTTGTAGTGATCTCTATCATATGATTGTTGATTGTTCTTTCCCAGTATACTGAGGTATGGAAGGGATTTGATGTAACCTCACAGTCTAATGTTACATCACTTCCAAAATTCGCTCTGTAGATCGACAGTGGGACATTGACCACTGGTACATCTAAGTTGGTAAACAAATAAAACATTTATTTATTCTAAAAAAACAAGATACATTTAGTTGACATATTATTAACACACAGCCAATAAACCTAATTGGGCTTCAAAATTAGGTTTGCCACATGCCACATAATGGCATTACATACAACATGCAAGAACGGTGGCAATTCTGATATTTCACATTCATTTTGCTGTTTTCTATTTAAAAATTAAGCTATCTACCAATCAGTGTACTGGTTCACATTGTGACAATAAATTTATCATGTACTAAATACAGGTTAAATTAATATGCAATACACTGCATCAGCTGGTTTTGCATCAATCATCTGTGATGACCTGAATATCGATCAAGGACTCTGAGCTAATCAGTCTTTATTCTTACATGTACTTGGTTTTTTTTTCTTTAGGAGTCACGAATAATTGGCAAATGCTATTTTGTTTTATATTTTCAATTTCTCATCTTACTAAACAGTTAGGAGATTGAACCACTAAGAATAGAACCCACCTTATAACCGAACTCACAATGAATATGCTTACCATTACACCACCACGATGGACAATTTATATTGATTAATTATACATTTCGATACACTACCTAATATATCCTTTCACCAGTATTGTAAATACCGAAGTGTGCAACAGATATTTAAAAATACATTCCTTCGATTCATATTAAAATAAAGTGGTTAAAATGTGCACTTTTAAATGTTGTATCAAATTGTTTGTGAAAGAATGAATGTGTCTCAATTGATCTATTTATTCATGTCAAAATATTACATTTTGTTTAATAATTGACTTTAAACAAGAGCACCGCCAACGGGTGCTGGACGCTCGACTTTTTTGCATCTGATATTAAACTGCAAGCAATTTACAAAGAAATTTTTGAGTGTGGTGTGGGGGTGGGGGTTATAATCTTTTCTTGTAACACTATTTTAGTGTATATGAAATAAAAATAAAAAATTTAAAAATATTTTTTTTGGGGGAGAGGGGATTGTATGTTAGGAGTGGGGGGGTTATCCTTCTGTAATGTGTTCCCCTTTTTGATAGTGAACAGGTATGTTGGGTTTCATTTTAATGCCTATCATAGTTTATATTGAGAAAATTGTATTTTTAAGGGAAAAAAATGCAAGTAAAAAAGGGAAATAACTCAAATAAAATGCTGGATAGAGTTGTCTTCTCTTGTCAACAGAACGGGGTCAACCCTTTCTACAAATGTATTGAGTTTCAAGTTAATAACTTTGATAGTTATTGAGAAATCTTAATTATAATAAAACAATATCCCAAATTTCTATGTACTATGCTGAAACAAGGGCAGATAACTCTGGATATACAAATCACAGGGTCACCAGTTGCCTTGTTGTAATGGGTTCCCCATTTGATAATGAACAGGTATGTCGAGTTTCATTTCACTGCCTATCATAATTATTGAGAAATTGTATTTTTTTAAAGAAATTCTAAGTCAGAAAGGGGGAATAACTCAAATAAAATGCTGGATGGAGTCGTCTTCTCTTGTCAACAGATTGGAGTCAACACTTTCTACAAGGGTATTGAGTTTCAAGTTAATAGCTTTGATAGTTATTGAGAAATTTTAATTATACTAAAAAAATATCCCTAATTTCTATGTACTATGTCAAAACAACGGCAAATAATTCTGGATATACAAATCACTGGGTCATCTGCCTTGTTGCAATTCGGTTGTTTCAAATCATGTCAATTCCGACCACGTTCCGTCTTTTTTGTGTCTTGACGTCTGAGCAAATAGGCAGGCGACTTCCGGTGTTTACGCTATTACTGTGACAACGTCAGCATATCATAGTCGTAGATGCGGTAGATTATACGTAATTGTAATATGGAGACGCCAAGGAAACCGGTGAATAAATACTGGTGTTCGGTACCCCACTATCTGTCTTGTATAAGAAATATATACATAAAGGCAGATCATTTTCCTTTCATGCTGACAGCCGCAAATAAAGAAAGAAAACAAATTTAATTTTAAAGAATTATTTGTCTCTGCGTTGAAGTCTTTGATACAAATAAAATAATTTAATTGATATCTGTCTTTTACAGAAAATGTTTAAGATATTTTTAACTTGAGAATCGAACGTTATAACGGCACATATCGATTGGAGTTTTTGTTGTGTACATTGACACCGGAAATCACGTGATCTGGCAGACGAAAATAACAAAATTTTGACGGAATGGAAATGATTCGAAACAACCGAATTGGTTCCTCTTTTGATAATGAACAGGTATGTCGAGTTTCATTTCACTGCCTATCATAACTAGAACTGTGAGTGACCTCACTAAGTGATACCCCTCGCTTGCAATTTAGTAGGAGTTGCACTTACAAGGTACATCCCCCTCCCTTTTCGTGAAAGTATAAGTTGAATTATCTCCCCTTTTAAATTTTGGACAGCAACCATATTCCTTCATGCACATCTGCTGGTATATTCTTTTTGACTTCTATAAATCTTCAGAAAAAAATTCTTAAAAACCCAGTTTTCAAATCAACAATTTTTTTTCTAGATTTTTATTAAAATATGATATATACGAACTCTGACAATTAATTTCAAAATTTATGGTCCATTATTAAAAAAGTTACCCATTAGGTCTCTATGTTAATTATATTTTCTAAAGTGTAAAAATCTGGATGGAGTGAGTACAAATAGTGTAATAGCCAGGCGATGAAAACAATATAATAGACATGTGCTTTCAATGTATATTTCATTGTTCCATGCAACATATTATATTTAAATATCAAAAGGCTACTCATTAAATGACCATAGGTGATGATAGTCAATTGTTATTGATGTACTTTAATATTTAAATATCCTATGTCACATGGTACAGTCTGTTATCTGTACCCACTCCATCCAGAATTTTACACTTTANCCCCCCTTTTCGTGAAAGTATAAGTTGAATTATCTCCCCTTTTAAATTTTGGACAGCAACCATATTCATTGATGCACATCTGCAGGTAGTACACAACAAGTGGGTAAAGTTTCATAAAAATCCAATAAGCCGTTTAGGAGGAGTTGCACTTTCAAGGTACATGGACGGACGGACAGTATAAGTTGAATTATCTCATCTTTTAAATTTAGGACAGCAACCATATTCCTTCATGCACATCTGCAGGTAGTGTATTACTCTATTTTTTTCAACTGGTTGGGCGTGGCTTAACATGGATTGACTGATTACAGGAAAGTCCATGTATTTAGGAGGGTCAGGTTACCTGATCAATTTCATATATACAGCTATATTCAATCGTGCATTCTATTCCTTTTGTATGAATTGATTTCGTTGACACTGCTGAATACAGTTCAATAATGTCAATAACGGGAACTGCCCTGTACATACACAAAATAAAATTGAATGCTCTCATGTAAATTTAAAGGTCAACTCTGCCCGACCAGTTAAATAAAATAGAGTAATATTACAAGTGTGTAAAGTTTCATAAAAATCCAATAAGCTGTTTAGGAGGAGTTGTGCTTACAAGGTACATGGACGGACGGACGGATGGACAGGGTGATTCCTATATACCCCCAAATTTTGTTTGCGGGGGTATAATTATTTAGAAATTGTATTTTTTAAAGAAATTCTAAGTCAAAAACGGGGAATAACTCAAATAAAATACTGGATGGAGTTGTCTTCTCTTGTCAACAGATTGGGGTCAACACTTTCTACAAGTGTATTGAGGTTTCATGTTAATAGCTTTGATATTTATTGAGAAATTTTGATTATACTAAAAAAATGTCCCTAATTTCTATTTACTATGTCGAAACAAGGGCAGATAACTCTGGTTATACAAATCACAGGTTCATCTGACTTGTTGCAATTGGTTCCTCTTTTGATAGTGAACAAGTATTCCAAGTTTCAAATGGATACCTTTAATAGTTTTTGAGATATGGACTCTGACAAAAAACTTAACAGAAAACTTAACCGACCCAGATGCTGACATCCCTAATTTCTATGTACTATGTCGAAACAAGGGCAGATAACTCTGTATACAAATCACAGTATCATCTGCCTTGTCACATGTCAGGTGGTATTGTATGTGCTTTTTATGAATGTAAATTCTTGACTATTGAGAGAAAAAAGAGAAAAAAAAAATCAAATTGTTTGGTTTAAAACTTACTTCCGACAACATCTAAATATGTCTGGGCACTATGACCAGTTCCTACAGAATTAGTTGCATAACAAACATAAAAGCCTTCATCTGATGTTACAGTATTATAGATCTCCAAAGATGGAGAACTGAGAGTAGCACCTCCATATTTGTTGTTATTTGAAATGACGTCGACATAGGTTGAGACAGAATTGACAGTCTTTTTCCAGTAGATGTTTGTGTGACTTGGGTCAGCAGATATAACACACTGTAGAGAAACTGTATTTCCAAGATTTACAGTGTATGAATTGGAAATAACATGAACTTGTGGAATATCTGAAATGAAAATCATATATGCATACAACACGTAACATAAGATATATACTGTAAAAGCAAGTGTCATAGATGGATTTCTACCAATGGGATGGGGTTATGATGTTAAACGCCACTTTCAACAATATTTCAGTTATATAGTGGCGGTCAGCTTTATTGGTGGAGGAAATCGGAGTACCAGGAGAAACCCACTGACCTGCCACAAGTTACTGATAAACTGTATCACATAATGTTAAAACGAGTACACCTCGTCAGAGTGGGATTCGAACTCACAACGTTAGTGGTGATAGGCACTGATTGCATAGGTAGTTGTATATCCAACTACCATACAATCACAACCACGATGGCCCTTTTCTACCAATGTGTTTGTAAGACATACATATTAAGTTGAGCATAGAAGGTCCCTTAAATACATTGATAAAACGGGTCTGTTTGAAATATCATATAATTGTTTCTTAAAAGGGGTCAAACACCTCTTCTTGTAAAACTAGAACCAAATTCATCTGAATTGTGTGGATTTCTAACCTCAAATTTCAAACATTTTTCTTACACTTATTATTTCATGATTTCAATAAGTTCAGATTGTCTTCACCCAATATTTTCTTATGGTATACAATTAAAATTTGTGGTATTCTAAAACATCCCAAAATCGGAACGAAATAGCACATTTTGCTCTTAACCGTTAATGCTGCATGCGTAGCGGAGAAACAGCGAATTCCAATTTCATAGATTTTGGTGTGACGCAACCGTCGGTTGAACAAACGATCTACCTCATGCGATAAGAACATGCTAAGCATTATACCAGAGACGAGGTTATATAACAGATAAATATATACAATGTCTCATGAAACAATAGAAACCTAGAAAATGCCATCAGATGATATAATATTCTTAAAATTGTTTCAATTACGTACATCCTACTACATCAAGATGGACTTCCTGACTCTGTCCTGTACCAACTCTATTACTTCCATAACATGTATAATATCCAATATCTGAACTATCTGCACTATGAATTGTTAGTGATGGTATGTTCACTGTTGATCCGGTGTACTTGTTGCCGTCTATTACAACGTCAGTAGGGATACCATGCATTGTTTTAACCCATTTGACCTGAGTGTATGATGGAGTGGAGGTTATAGTACAGACTAAGGTCACATCGTTACCCATAGTTACACTGTAATGAGCTTGGTATGTGACGGCTATTGGTACACCTGAAAATAAAATATGTTAAAATTGTTATGAAATCAAGACAATTTCCTTTTGTTCTTTGGTTTGTTTGTTTGCTTGATGGTGTTTAATGCCACTTTCAACAATTTTTCAGTTATATCGTTGCGGTCAGTTTTATTGGTGGAGGAAACCGGAGGATCCGGAGAAAACCACCGACCTGTCGCAAGTCACTGACAAACTTCATCACATATTAAGTTTCTATTGAGTACGCCTCACCATGAGCGGATTTGAACTTACAAGTGTATTATGATAGATACTGATTGTATAGGTAGTTGTAGAACCAGTCACCAAACAATCACAACAACTATGGCAACTGTCATCAAATATAGTACAGGTATATATTGTCTAGAACAGTGGACAAAAGAGATATACAATAAACAGAAAGTATACTATCCAAATAACAGACATTGGTAAATGTCAAGGTCACCAAGGACAAACATAGTAAATGTATGAAATGATCTCAAATCTACTTTCATCCATTCTAGTTAACGGGTATGTGTACAATATTTTTTGCTTTTAACAAATAGAATTGTATAATTGCAATTTTCTTCATAAGCAATTAAGTTAAAATGTGAAAATGCAACTACTATACCTCTGCAACTGCAAAATTGACAATCAAAAGGTACTGTATCAATCTTAGGATATGCACACAATTAATTGAAAAATCAAGAACAGCAACTTCAATTGACTATCTTGGAATTAAATGAAATAAATAGGTTGAACAGTGAGTGAGTGAATGATTGTTGCTTAATGCCAATTCAGCAATTTTTCAGCTATATTATGGTGAGAATAAGTTAATTTTCAATGAGATGATGATGAGGTTCGCTTTGTTCTAGACAAACATGTCAAGTTTTTTTTTATAGTGCTAGCTCACTGAAACAGCAGTCTGCGTGTAGACATGTTGCTCCACTCTGACACATTATTCTGGTTGCAAGCCAACCAGTCTTTGCTCTTTCTCCTTAATGCTGCGTGCTTAGTGGAAAAGCTACAAATACCAATTTTATAGTCTTTGGATTGACCCGACCGGGGCTCGAACCCACGATCTACCGCACTCGAGGCGAACACGCTAACCATTACACCACCAATGCGGTTAATAGGTTGTAGAACTAAAGATTAAACATACAACATTTAGACTCATAGCCATGTTTTGAATTTAAATAAGGAAACAAATCTTTAAAACCCTACAATGCAGATCAACACACTTATTTATGTATAACATACTTCCTGATATATCCAAGTATGTCTGCTGAGAGGAGGTGGTTCCCATAAAGTTTGTTGCTGAGCATGTGTAGGAACCTTCATCTGCCAAAATTGCCTGAGTGATGGCAAGTGACGGGGAATTTATTGTACCACCAGTATATCTGTTTCCATGAGTTAGAATGATTTGTGTTTGTCCGTTGAGCGTTTTCGTCCACTTTACAGCTGTGACAGCTAAGTCACTATTGATTGTACACTGTATGATAATAGATCCACCAACAGTCACCTCATATGTCTTAAATGGAATGGTAACAACAGGTAAATCTGTAACAAAAAAACCAGTATTACTATCCTTGTGGAAGAATTATTTCCCTCCTAGATTAGGTATTGGCACAATTGCAATAAAATAAATTAAGTGACAAAAAAAGTAAAACCTGTCTAAACGGAACCTCTATGGGACAGAAGAATCCGTTCAGTTTAGACAGGTTTAAAGTTTCCACATGTTCAAATTACATAAGACATTTAGTAGGTGGGATTGTAAAGTGTGTCTGGTTTATGCAGGTTTTCGGTTTATTCAGGGTTCGGTTTAGACAGGTCTTACTGTACATTTAAAAGCTGTGATTTGCTATAAAGACAGCCATTGGGACTTATCAATATGTTCTAAAATGATCACATGACTACGAGAATTTCTCTGCCAGTTGACCCACGGGTGATGAGTGGTAAGTAATTGAAGCATGATCAGCAGTTGGTTACCGAAGAGGTATGGCAGTATTATTAATATTCTTATATTATATAAGTACACATGTAATGTAATTCTAACAGTTGGTAGTTTATATGTGTATGCAGGTAATGATCCAATACCCTACATTAATCAGTGACTAATCCAATACCCTACATTAATCAGTGACTTCTTCACATTCCCATCAATGTGATTTAAACATACGGGTGTCACTAGTGAAGGAAGAACTGCTTACCTTTCCATAGCACCTGAGTTCGTCACCAGTTTTTAGTGAGGTTTGTGTTACTCGATCTTTAGATTTATATGTATGTTTTGTAGATCGTTGCTTGTCCTTTTGTGCTTTTTCTTTTAGCCATTGTGTTGTCTGTTCTTTTTTGATATACAGATTTTGATTGCCCCTTTGGTATCTTCGAACTCTTCTATTTCATAAGACATCTTCATTTAATTATTAAGACACGGCCCTGAAGAAAATGATAAATGAATCCCCAAATCTACAAAATATCACCGAAAGTTACACCCTGTGTAAAAGAACTATGATCAGTCTTTCTCGTTCCATGTAATATACTCATCGTGCAATGAGAAGATGAATTTTAAGCAGAAATCGTGGTTCTCACATCGTACATATAAATATATATATGTATATGGAACATAGAATCTGACATATTGACTCATTCTTTGAAATCAACCATAGTCATTGTGCTATTCAGATCAACATGCATGTGTGAAAATTTCATTTTTAGCTGACCCTGAGGCACATCACACATCTAATTGTCATAAATGTCTTTATAATAATTTGCATTTCGGCTCATTTAAAACAATAATTTCTTCTTTTTTTCATTTTATTTAAAACAAACAACTTAAAATTGTTTCAATAACATACTCCCTACTACATCAAGATGGACTTCCTGACTCTGTCCTGTACCAACTCTATTAGTTCCATAACAGGTATAAAATCCAACATCTGCACTATCTACACTATGAATGGTTAGAGATGGTGAGTTCACTGTTGATCCACTGTACATACCGTCAATCACAACATCCGTAGGCACATTATTCACTGTTTTTACCCATTTAACATGTGTGGGTGGTGGAATAGAGGTTATAGTACAGACCAATGTTATTTGTCTACCTATTGTTACTCTGGATTGAGGCTGATATGCGACGACTGTTGGAATACCTGAAATAAGAAAACAATATTTAAAAAAGATGTAAAAAATAATTAATCAAAATAAAACAAAATGCATTGTCTATGCAGACGTATTTGTTTCTATTCAGGCGGTTGATGATTTTTATGTTTATCACCGTGCACTTTCAGCAGTTTTATCATGGCTACCAGACTTATTTGGGAGAAAAACACAAACAGCTTTAATAACTGACCGGGATGGGTCAACCGAGTCTACGACTTTTAACTGCTACTGCAGAAAGAAAGGAGGATTGGGTAGGGACGAAAAATTTAGTCTTTTGTACCGACTACCAAGCATCTACCCTTTTTCAAAAGCTAGATCCAAAATAAGGCCTTGAGCGTGCGAAGTTAGTGAGAATTTGTTTGTCTACATCCTCTTGTGAGTCTGGGTATTTTTACTATCCATTTCTTATTATGACACTCTAACAGTGTACAGAATGAAAATATAATAAAAATTCAGAAGGGCAACATATTCTTTTACACAGACAAAATGACAGAAGGGAACATTCAATATAATAAAATAAATAGCATATATCTGAGTGGGTTACGGAGATTTTGTAACCCCTTGATATATATTGTCAACCTCAGGATAACAATATACCCCATCACCCTCTAAAATGTATGTTATTTATAAAATGTAAACGTCTTTATAAACAAAATTTTATTTCGACTCATTTGGAATCCACCATTGTTTTAATCGTAATTCGTTTGTATTTTGGGATCATTCAGACTGTGTGGTATTTTTGTTTTACATTTTATTTAAAACAAAGCAAAATAAAATTTGTTTCAATAACATACTCCCTACTACATCAAGATGGACTTCCTGACTCTGTCCTGTACCAACTCTATTACTTCCATAACATGTATAATATCCAATATCTGAACTATCTGCACTATGAATTGTTAGTGATGGTATGTTCACTGTTGATCCGGTGTACTTGTTGCCGTCTATTACAACGTCAGTAGGGATACCATGCATTCCATTAGTCCATTTGACCTGAGTGTATGATGGAGTGGAGGTTATAGTGCAGACTAAGGTCACATCGCTACCCATAGTTACACTGTAGTGAGCCTGGTATATGACGGCTATGGGTACACCTGAAAATAAAATATGTTAAAATTGTTATGAAATCCAAGACAATTGCCCAGACTTAGTTTGGGGACAAGCACAAACAGCTTTAATGACTGACCGGGGTGGGTCAACCGAGTTTATGACTTTTAATTGCCACTCCAAAAGGTATGGAGGTTTGGGTAGGAATGAAAAATCTAATCTTTTGTACCTACTACAATGCATCTACTCTTTTTCAAAAGCTACAAAAAAAGGTCTCTCCAAACACGTTACCCACCATTGTCCATAGTCAGGCTTTTCCTTTTTTTATGCTTACAATTCCACCAATCAAAAGGGCTCCTCCTCTCTGCCACCTGGGGATGTGTTTAGCAGCTCTGTGGATTTATGCCCTGGATAACTTCACCTATACACAATACATACTATCATATTTTATGTAAATTTGCATGGAAATCCTGTATTTTCATTGGTTTACAAGACAGTGACATCTTAGTCTGTCCCCCTCACAAGTTGGTGACAATTGGTTTTTCTGTCACCCTCTTGTGCGCCTCGGTATTTTTACTATCCATTACTCATTTGGCAGCTGCGGCATCTGGCTAGAAGAAAAATGGGTCATGATCTCCAAAATTTTACGTTAGCTCATATTTTTGAAAATATCTTCCTGTGTTACTTCAGGAGATTTGGTATTGTCATCTCTCGTTTACCGGGGAGGCCGGTTCTTGAACTGTTACCAGTTCAGAACCGTTGGGGTTGGTTGGACTCCTTTGCAAATTTCCAGAGGGTCTGTGGTTAAATGTGGGTTGGCGTAACGGTGGTCATGACCTTTGATCTCTCTATCCAAACACGTAGAGGATTTTTTGCTTTCATTGTTACCAGTGAGGCGCAAGTGTGCCAAATGTACAATCCGGCGGCTTGTTCTTTCTTCTAGCCATATCCCGTAGTCGGAACTAAGCTGTGGCCATATTTTTTCCACTTCATAAAATCGTTGTGTTCTATTTCAAATTTCATTGAATCATTCCATTAATAAATAAATAAAGTATATCCAAGTTGGTGATGGAGATATTGTAACTCTTTGAAATATATTGTCAACCTCGGTTTCGCCTCAGTTGAAAATGATTTCTCAGGATTACAATATACTCTGTCAAGTGTCTCAAAAATATGCTATTTATATAATATGTAAACATCTTTACAAACAAAATTTTATTTCGACTCATTTGGAATCCAGCATTATTTTATTTCGTAAATATGTTATATTTTCTGGAATATTCAGACAGTGTGATATTTTTGTTTTCTATTTTATTTAAAACAACTTAAAATTTGTTTCAATAACATACTTCCTACTACATCAAGATGGACTTCCTGACTCTGTCCTGTACCAACTCTATTACTTCCATAACATGTATAATATCCAACATCTGAGCTATCTACTCTATGAATGGTTAGAGATGGAGAGTTCACTGTTGATCCACTGTACTTGCTACCGTCTATCACAATCTCTTCACGCACATTATTCACTGCTTTAACCCATTTGACCTCAGTGTATGATGGAGTTGAGGTTATAGTGCAGACTAAGGTCACATCGTTACCCATAGTTACACTGTAGTGAACCTGATGTGCGACAACTGTGGGTATAGCTGATATAAGAAAAATGAAAAAAAAAATATACAATATTGTCAAAAATCTATAGAATGCATTTTCTGTGAAGAGGTCTAGTGAGACCGTTGAGCTTTTCGGTGTTTATCATCATATTTAGAAAATGTTCAGCTACCAGAACTTGCTGGCGGAGAAAAGTGTGGTCACCGTCAGCTATAATAATAACTGACTGGGATGGGTCAAACGAGTCTACGATATTTTTTACTCCTACTGAACAAGTACTGAGGGTCGGGTAGAAACGAATAATTTAGTCTTTTGTAGCAGCTATAATGTTTCTACTCTTTTTTTTCAAAATATACAAAAGAGGTATTTAGCGTGCAGGGAGCATGGAACTCTCTAAACATGTTATCCACTATGGTTCACGGTCATGCTTTCCGTGTTATACCCCAACATTTAAACCGTCTTTCGAGAGGCCTAGCTTCCCCTCTCTGCCACCCGGGGACGCGTTGAGCAGCACTGTGGGTTTTAGCCCTTGGAAACATCATCAATATATTAATGGTAAATCTATTGGATTTTTGGAATATTTTGGTTTTTCATTTTATTTAAAACAATTTAAAATTTGTTTCAATAACATACTCTCTACTACATGTACAATCAGAGAGACTGCATGACTCCGTCCTGTACCAACACTATTAGTTCCACAACAGGTATAACACCCAACATCTGAGCTATCTACACTATGAATGGTTAGAGATGGCGAGTGCACTGTTGATCCACTGTATTTGCTACCGTCTATCACAATGTCTGTAGGAACTTTATTCACTGTTTTAACCCATTTAACATGTGTGTGCGGTGGAGTAGAGGTTATAGTACAAACCAATGTTACTTGTCTACCCACTGTTACATTGTATTCAGGGTCATGTGTGATGACTGTGGGTATACCTGAAATAAGAAAAATTATAGAAAAAAAAAGAAAAAAAGAAAAGAAACTGTCAAAAAGGGTAAATCAAAATAACACAACATGTATTTTTCTATGACGACATGTGGTTTCCAATGAAACGGTTGAGGTTTTTTGGTATTTATCGTCATTTTCAGTAATGTTTCTGTTATATCTTGGATACTAAACTTGTTGGAGGAGAAATGATGGACAGTTTAAATAACAAGAGAGACCAAGGGTCATTGGTAGATGTCTTGAAAACTCAACACTTTTGTTGGGTTCTACATTGTGAACCTATATCACCCAGACCTCCTGTTTCTAACGACAAAATTTGAATATTTTGCTAAAGCTATGCAATATATTCATAAACAATAAGTATCAACTTGCACTATTAAAGAACTATATTGCAGGTATAGAATCAATCCCATCATACCATTCTCAACTAAACATGAACAGTGTCACTGTCTCTTGCACTACCTAATATTTACATGATGGTTGAGGCTGTGGTCTCTCTTTTATAGAACTATAATTATACATACATACTTCTGTGCCGCGAATATTAAATTTATTATGTATAATGTTCAAGATTATAGCGTTGCTTAGAACGCCGTTTGCCCAGTTATATGTGAGGATTGGCATTTTACTTACATGTGGAAAACACTTTCATGACTGTATCGATCATTTCGCTAAGATGGGATGTTTGGATAAATAAAACGACAAGTAGCTTAACCCTCGCCACGTTTTATTGAAGTGCCTGTACCAAGCCAGGAAAGTGAGCGGTCAGATATATGTGTGTCAGGGGTATCGATTTTGCATCTTTCTCCACAATTTGTTGATTGGATTTTGGAACTGTTCCGAAAATGTATGTCATCCATTTTTATCACTTTCAAATTAAATTTAGAGTTGAAATAAGAAACTGAAATCAAAACAAAATCTATCGAAATTTATTGGAGATATATGTTTGTTTATTTGTTTGTTTGTTTGATGGTGTTTAATGCCACTTTCAACAATATTTCAGTTATATCGTGGAGGAAACCGGAGAAAACCACCGACCTGTACCAAGTCATTGACAAACTTTATCACATAATGCTGTACAGCTCGCCCTGATCGAGATTCGAGCTCACAACATCAGTGGTGGTAGGCACTGATTGCATAGGTAGTTGTAAATCTAACTGTCATACGATCATGGCCACAGAGGCCACTGAGATATATGAAGAGAATGAAGAGCTGGCAGATTATTTCCAACAAGTTAGTTTATCAAACTGTACATAATTAACAAAGGTGTCAGACATTAAATTCAGGAACAGAACAAGTCTTTGTGTGCATGGTCAGTTGCTTTTTTTTTTGCCTGGGAAGCAAATATAGAAACACATATATAGGACCATTTGTCCTAAACGCTTCCAGGTCCTTTCCTCATTCATACGGCGGCCACTAATGGAGCAGGTACTGCTTACCCTTTCGGAGCACCCGAGTTGTTATTGGGGTTTGCGTTACTCGATCTTTAGTTTTAAGTTATGTTTTATAGATGTTATTTGTCCGTTTGTAAATTTTTCTTTTGACCATTGTGTTGTCTGTTCTTCTTTGATATATGGATTCTGATTACCCCTTTGGTATCTTCAAACTCTTCTTAAACTTGGGGTGATAACATATATTATATGTTGATCATCTCACTAAAATATAACTTATTACTTATTTGTCAATATCATACTTCCTGATACATCTAAGTATGTCTGCTGAGATGAAGTTGTTCCTACAGTGTTTGTTGCCCAGCAAGTGTAGTAGCCCATATCAGAATAAACTGCCTTAGTGATGCCTAGTGATGGGGAATTTATTGTACCACCACTATATCTACTGTTCCCACTAGTAACTACGTATTGGGTTCTGCCATTAAATGTTTTCGTCCATTTCACAGCTGTAACAGGTGTGTCACTGGTTACAGTGCACTGTAGGACAATAAATTCACCAAGGGCCACCTTGTATGTATCATATGTTATGGAAACTATATGGGAGCCTGTAAACAAATGTATAATAAATTAATTATGAAAATATATTTGCAAAATAATATATGAATATGAAATAAAAATAATAATTCTGTGTTCTAATAAAAACGTAGATATCAAAATTTAGTGCCACAACCTGTTTCTGGGATAACCTTCAACAGGTACCATCGAAATTGAAAGATTGGAAAGCCAAATAATTTAAAGCTTTGGGAGCAATAAAACAGAGTGTCTAAACAGGATGGTCAAAATCAGCTACAGTCACCTTTGTCTTAGTTTTATTAATAATTACATTATTTAAGAACTGTATTTTAGAAATAAATATATCTGATAAACCAATTTGATCTTCAACAGTGAAAAGGAACTCAATATGCTTAATAGAATCAATATTTCTGTCACTGTTCTAGCATATGATATTTCTTATAAAGGTGGTCAGGAATGCTTCAAGATACCAAAAGGGTTATACAGAACCTTAAATCGTGGAACAAATAATACAATAGACAGACGAAAAATAACAAAGGCAAGCAATGGCTGACACGATACTACAGAAAAATGGACCAACATGAAGCCCAATTTAAATATCTGTATTCAATAAATGATCTTACAAAAACTATATGTACATGTATATATACTATGTATATAATTCAATCAATACTTGTTTTCATTCTAACAAGTATCCCATAATGAGAAATTTTCCCTGTTCTATCAGTTTCAACAGTAACTTGGAGATAAGGTCGTGCAACAGTCCTTAACAAATAAATACATCAAACCTAAATTTGACATTTACTGATCCTTGCCAAGTACAAAGTGTGTATTAATAAGTTCATAAACAATTGCATCTCAATTCAGGAGAGTAACAGGTTATCTCCAATCAACATCTGTATTCGTGTGTCGCTTGATTTCGTGATACCCCATATATCTAGAAATGACATTACATTTGCTAATTTGCATATCTAAGATGGCAGCAACTCAATTGTCTGCATTTTTTATATGATCTATATAGAACATAATTTTTATAACTGCATGCATGTTAATTGCCTGAATTGAAAATGGGATTTTGAATTGAGCCACAGGGGCTTGAATCGCTTTCATAGAGGTCACATGGCCTATATACTCCTACATGTATATACTAACAAGAATTGCTTTCATAGAGGTTGCGCGGCCTACATTGTATATACTCCTATATACTAACAAGAATTGCTTTCATAGAGGTCACGCGGCCTATATACTAACAAGCTTGTTAGTATTGTCACCGTAATATATAAACGGGTTATACTACGTTTAAAAGTAAGTAGTAGTATCATTTTCATTCATAAAATCATTCATTCATAAAGACGGATGGAGAAATCACTACACCTTTCTATCTTTTGCAAGAATACCACATGCATGTTTTCCTGCCCTGGTTTTAGATCTATATTTATATCTGTCCACTGATTGAAATTCACACATCATCACTGCACACGGCTGGTGGGATTGATAACTTGTTCCCTATTTTCAGGTAGGAATTTACGTTTTTGTATACAAGATTTTCTAAATTCTTCAGCGGTTATTTCAGAAAATAATTTATTTAACATTATAGTAAATTATTTGTACAATGTATTTTCAGTGTGAATAAAATGTAGATGGTTGAAATGATGTTTGGTTATTTTGTGGAAAGTCACGCCCAAATAATCCTTAAGCCCGCATCACATCAAATGAGGCACAAAACACTGTGACAAATGTGGTGCATCGGCCGGGAATCGAACCCGTGCCGCCTGCGTGGCAGGCGAGCATTCTACCACTGAACCACCGATGCTGGTGCATCGGCCGGGAATCTATTACGGTGACAGTATATAGGCCGTGTGACCTCTATGAAACTCAGAAAGTGATTCAAGCCCCTGTGAATTAAGCCAAATTAAATGAGATAAAAATGAATGACAACCATGAAATATATTCAAGGTTACTGGATTGTATGAAAATCCCGAGGCGGCAAACCTTTAAACTGGTCTTAACAGTCTATGTAAATTGTCTGAAATACATGAAATTGGTAGAGTTCTACACCAAATTTACCAACGAATATTATTTTGTGGTCAACTTGCCGGAATTAATTTGGATTCCTGAACTCTGGATAAATTACTATTCACAAACCTTATATTTCTAGCTTCTAAACTCGAGGTTCCCATGATAAATAAAAAATTATAATTTTTGCAAGCACACAAGTTCAAAAAATGGCTAAACTTGAACGAAAACAACAAATCTATTTGTATTTTAGCAGACGAAAAACTTTGCGGAAGTCAACAATAACATGTTAATTATTGAGCCGTTGACGGAAGCAATACATTTCCGTGTTATAAGCAATTATTTTAATAATCTGAGGAGCAATCCATCCAGCTTGAAAATGCAGTCATGTGATCAAAATCTAATTTAAATGTAATGAATATTTATGATGAAAAGTACATTAAATATTTGGATATGCACGAAAATGGGTACCCAACATATACATTGATGATTTATCATTATTTGGATGATTTGATTTATTGTGGTTAACACCAATTTTAGCAATATTTCAGCTATATCATGGCGACTAGTTTTAGTGGTGAAGGAAGCTGGAGTACCCGGCTGCGAGTCGAGTGCACCCATGACAATACAACCAACTTAAAACATGACAGTAGCCCGGGGTTCTATGGTACCGCGGTAGTTAATGTTTTTCCAGAAATAAATAAAAACGGTTACATAGCGGAGTGAAAATATTATTTTTATTACTTCAGCAGATCCCTTCCTTCATAGTCAATGCATTATTTTTTTACCAAAGTATGTTTACGAGTCTATAATCGGCAATCACAACAGCGTGCATTTTATAGGTCAAGAAAAGGTGATTCCTATGGTACCGCGGTAGTTCCGAAAATCAGTCTATGGAGTGCTGTATCAAACATTAACAGCGGAAATATGATTCCCGGAAATCTGATAAATTATTGTTCAACATAATTAAACAAGAAAACGTTCTTAAAATTATTTGTTATTGATTTGTTCCAACTGTAAACATTCTCTACTTGTTGTCTTTGTTTATGTTCAAAACGAGGCCAAATGTAATTCCATTCCACCTATAAATAGATTCCCGCCGGTAGAAAAAAACTAGGCATACATCATAAAATTTGACAGATGATTGTAAACGTGTAGGTTGGGACTCCACTATACCAAAATAGTTCTGCTACCAGATGGTGCTGCAATAGCACAATCATGTGAAACGTAAATACCGCGGTATCATAGAACCCGCGGTACCATAGGAAGGGAGTATACAATGTATGCTCGAACGGTTTTTGTTCAAATAAATGAATGACCATCATGGCACTTTATATATAAAATATAAATGCTTAGGGACGGACCATTTAACTTCCAGAGGGGAGGGGGATATGTTTTTTTTTCCAGAAAAAAATATTCTGATTCCCAATGTTGCTGAATTTTTTTTTTATTTTGGTAGAGGAAAAATGAGTTTTTGTCATATAACCTATATGTTGAATTCTGGAGAAAAAAAATTCGCGCTTTGCGCGACAAAAAATATAAATATTCTAACTCTCGTGTTGTCCGAAAAAAAAAACCATAATCCCCCCTTGCAAGTTAAATGGTCGGTCCCCGGTTATAAGGAAGTGGTGCATAAACAGAACATGCGATCTTATTTTAATTCTGACGACAGGTGCATTATAAAATGTTTAGTTGTTTTCATTTCAATAATCAAAATCAATAAATACACAAAAATGTACGTAAAATATAACAATTATTGATTTGTTTTGCTCGAATTTTTAAATACCCTTTCGATTTCGATACCATATTATGTTTACGAGTTCAAAATCGAGCAAAACACATCACTATAAAATAAACATACTTTCTGTTATATATAAGTATATCTGCTGTGATAAAGAAGTTCCTTGGGTGTTGGTCACAGTACATGTGTAGTAACCTTCATCACTGTGTGCCACATTGTTGATGCTGAGTGACGGTGAAGATATTGTTCCACCAATGTATCTACTTTTTCCCCTAGATATATTATCTTGAGTGATCCCGTGATGTGCCTGGGTCCATTCTACAGATGTAATATCTAAAACAGTACTGACTATACACAGTAAGGTAACAGACTCCCCAGTTGATGCCAGAATTGTGCTAGAAGGTATGGCGACAGCAGGAAGATCTTTAAATAAATGTAGAAATACAATATAGTGAGTGAGTGGTTGTTGTTTAACAAATAAGCATGTTTCAGCTACAATGTACATGGCATATGATCCATATAACTACGAGAAATATTGAATAACACGATAGTGTATGCTGTGTACCATCTTCGCTAGCCAAGGATTACGAGAGGAGAGGAGTGGATCGTACCCTTGGCTAGCGATAATGGTTGTGTACCAATACCCTGTTTGTTATCTACAGCCAGGGGCGTAGCTACCCCAAAATGAAGTGTACTCAAATCTGTTAAGAGTCTGGTGGAGGGTCACCTCCCCACGTCGCAGATGTAGCCTTACGACAGGGGATCTGGGGGGCGGGGGGGGGAGAGAGAGAGGGCGCTTAACGCCCCCTGAAGCTCTGGGGTAAATGGTGCAAAATCCTGCATTCTCGCAATTTCCTGGCACTAAATATGATCCCACGGAAATCCAATTTTCATGAGCAACAAGTAATCTTTTGAACATAAATTTTGAGAAATAAATATTAAGTAGAGCAATACAAATATGTAGTTGACTTAGAAATTTTATTTTGTCAAATGTGTAGTGGGTTAAGCTTGATTTGGAATCAAATACAATTAACATATGGTGCAAGGGTAGTTTTTGCATATCATTTTTGAGAAAATACATAAATAAATTGAAGTACATTTCTCAATGTTTTTATTTCGGAAGTAAATTAGTAGTCTTTATTTCAATTCAATTGCCAAAGTTAAACCGGAAAAATCAAGGATCATTTCCGTTCCTTTCTTCTACTAAACATGTCATTATAGTCTTTATTTCAATTCAATTGCCAAAGTTAAACCGGAAAAATCAAGGACCATTTCCGTTCCTTTCTTCTACTAAACATGTCATTATTAACATGTTTGTATTTGTTTGAATTTGATTTACATTTTTTGTAGTTTATTAATTTTCGATGGGTTAATGCCACAACCAAGTAACTGGAAAATTGACATTTTTCACGAGATGGGTTTTTTATTCCATAGAATTTATGGAAGCAATTATTTGGTCGTAAATACATCTATATTATAAAATAAAGATTTGCCAGCATCACGCTGAAACCTTAAAAACAGAAATAGTCAGATAAATAATTTATTGCATCATAAACATTACAATTGGTTTTGACATTTCAAAATCAAATTTATTAATTGAAAATAATTTTGCCAAAACAACGTAACTGACAATACTTTGTTGTTGCATTCACATAATAGATTGAAAAAATTATCTTAAATGTGCATCAGGAATGTTACTAACAATAAGTCTTTGTGGCTTTCGTAAAAAAAATTAAAAAAAAATTTCTTTATTGTGCAAAAACCAATTAGCAGAAGATAATTGATTTTTGCATTTAGCAAATCAAATTTATTTTTAGATAACATTT
This sequence comes from Gigantidas platifrons, assembly GCA_002080005.1. Lineage (NCBI taxonomy): Eukaryota > Metazoa > Mollusca > Bivalvia > Mytilida > Modiolidae > Gigantidas > Gigantidas platifrons. The sequence goes on from MJUT01057246.1 coordinate 373,479, forward strand.
TAGACACATCATGTATCTCGAAATATCATCTTTTGGCATTTCAAAATAATTCATGATTTATACCAATAATAATGCCATGAAATGTTAAGAAGAGATCATTCATTTTGGCACCTGAAATAAACATTAGTTTTTAATGTTTCTTTTACACCAAAATGTTGTAGCCGATGGATAACTGATTTTTCTACAAAAAATAATAACTTGTTGGCATTAACTTTTTACTTATGTGGAATATGTTTTTCATTTTAAATATGGCAATTATCTTAAAAGTCCAAAACATCCTTTTAATTCTATTTAATCTAATTTTAATTTACAAAAGTATCTGAACTATTGAAATGTCTAAAATGTCTATCAGAAATTTGAGGGAATTTACTACTTGTCAGAATCTTGTTCATTCTCCTCTGCATTGGGACTTGGGAGAGTGTCTTTGACCTTTGCATTTGCTGGTAGTTCCATACAGAAATCGTGATATTCCACAGGAATGACACGGGATTTGCAAAGACACAGCAGATCTTTTTTCTTTGCCAAAGATATTGCTTGTTTTGCTTTATATTTTCTTTGTAATTTGATGGTCTCTCTACTCCAATTAGAAAGGGTCAGAGTTAAAATATCAGTATCACAGTTTGTCTATTTTCCATTACATTTCAATTCTTCCACTTCGGTACGAAAATGTATCCAGATAATATCTTCTTCAAATGATTCGTTTGTATCAGTATTTGAAAAGAAGGTAATAAATTCATGGGCATGATCTATATGTTCACATAAAGTCTGTCTCAGGTCATTCTCATTTCGAACGTTTGGAACATGCAACAGAGCAGCCTTGAAAACAGTTTCCGTCTGCTGCTACCTCTTTCCGAACAAAACCCTTTGTAGCAAGTAAGCGGTCTAGTTTTTCTTCACTACTGTTGCGCTCACGTTCGAAGTATTCTGCCTGCTATTCACTAACTTCTTTCACAGATTTCATAAAATGATGTTCATTTACTGCATTCATACGAAAAAAGGAGTTGAGTCAATTGTCTCTTTTAAACAGTTTGATATTTGTTGTAAAGGTTGCATCATCCTAGCAGCATGTTCCAGAGGGACAGAGTCCTTTTTGCTGATCTTTTATGGTAGTTTTGTTCCTTTTAAGTTTATTGTCGTTTTTCCTCTTCTTAATTGTTTCATTATTTACACACTTTTCCTTCAATCTCTGTCCCACTTTAACTTTTCTTTTTATTTTAATTGACTGCTTTTGAAGTCTGTTTGACAGGTTCCATTTTTCATCTTCAGTGTCTGTATCGATTTTTCCTGCTTCGGGTAAGTCAGCGGAAAGATTTGAGTCAGACGAATTATTGGTTAGTTTGTACGACTCTTCACTGTCAATAACGGACTCCACATCATCGTCACAATCGGCACTGGAACTTGATTTCTTATATTTATGAATGGAAAGTGGAATATTTTCACCACTACTATCATTTGCTAGCTGAGCTTCTTTATTAATTACACCAGCTTCTTAATTTTCAGTTACAAGTCTGGGTTTCTTCGGTGTATTGT
>MJUT01057246.1:396022-412162 GCA_002080005.1 Gigantidas platifrons
ATTGAATTCAACTTGTTTATAAAATCAGTGGTATCTTGTATGTAAGATGGCAACGTGCGGACATGTTGTTCAAGTTCTTTTTCTGCAAATTCTGCAATATTTTCGGTTGGATGGTTTATACCGCTTATTATTAACCTCAATGGAGCATTCTCTTTGTGCATCTTTGGGTTGCCTTTTACAGAGCCTTGGCTAACATTTCGTGGGAGCATGTACCTTTTTATGTCATCTGTGATGTAATTTTTTTTCCTCAATTTGTTCACTGTTTTTTCAACCTTTTTCGTGATCTCTTCCGTTAAATCTTTCTCAACCTGCTTGTAAGTTGAGGAATCTTGAAGCTCATTTTCAATTTTATGTACATAGTCTTCAGTGTTTATTACGCATACACCAGAGCCTTTGTCACATGGTCTTATTACTATTGACTGATCAGAGAGTAAATCTTGCAAAGCTTTTTCTTCAGCCCTATTTAAGTTAATACTGTATTTTTGCTTGACACCAGAAATGATATCATTTTTGACCAATTTTAAGTATAAGTCAAGCCATTCACTTCTTCCTGTAGGTGGAGTCCAATTTGATTTTTTATTCTTTGTAAAATTGTATTGTTTTTGATCATCAGTCAAAACATCTTCTTCCTCATTTTGATCAAAAAAGAATTCCCTAAGGCGCATTCGACGTTCCCATTCTTTAACATCAGCAATCAATTCTGTCATGTCGATCTTTTGATTTGTTGGAACAAATTTTAATCCTAGTCCTAACAGATTCCGATGAGCTTCTGTTAGTTCCTTTGACGAGAGATTGAAAACAGGGTTTTTCTCTCTCTTATTTTCATTTCCTTGCACCTCCGTTCTATGTGTGGTAGAGTTGTCTTTTTTTGACATATGTTCATTTTTTTCTAGACTTGTGTCTTTGTTATATTGTATAAGATTGAAATGGTTCCCATTGACATACTGAACACTAATTTCGTAATTAGTATTTTTTATGCTGTTATTTTTTGGTCGAAAAATTTGCCAGTTGTTAATGTCAGATTTATTTTCTATTAATACCTTTATATTACAATCAAATACACTTGAAACCGCAAGTATTTCCGCCTCTGTTGCCCAAATTTCGGAACCGCCCTTGTTCTTTCTCATGTTTTGTACATGTAAATAAAATAAATAAATAGTTTATTGATAGTAAACCATACATTGGCGTGCATCAAGACAATACATTATAATTATAATACATTACACAAATATGAATAAGTCAAGGATTTATATAGTACTATATAAATCCCTGGATAAATAAAAGATATGCATATAATAATGATATCAATAGTATATATGTATGGGTATGGTTTTCATATCATGTTGAGGGAATATGTGAATGAGGGATTCAAACTCCATCGGTAATACCGTACACAATTTTAACTTGAGTATAGCCAAACCAACCCCCCTTCCCCCGCCCACTCCCATTTTCGGCTCTACGAGGACAAAGTCGGCAACCTCACCCCACCCACACACTCGAATGCATTGTCTCTCTGAATATCTAAAACTGTGTTGAGATATGTTGATATCAATTGACACCAATGTACATTTATGAGAAAAAATGCAAATGATGCAGATTGTGTTTATCTTCATGACATTCCCGCACATGCATTTGAGTAAACCCACGCTTGTTTTCAATACAAGAATAAGTTTAACACATTGGGAGGACAAATTCACACTTTCTGCATTGTAAAATCAATATAAAATAATCCGTGTAGACAAACTTTACAGTAAGAGAAAGGTATTGACATATTTGTTTTGGACGTCTTCACCCTAATTATACCATTACACAACGTACAACAACACTTATATTTCGTTGTTAACTGAGGAACAAAAAAAACATTACCAAGTGAAAATTGACATGTGAATCATGTGATTTAATTTGTGACTATTCAACAGACCTAAGCGTTAAGGCAGCTGATTTCCGACAGAGATTATCAGTCAAAGTACATCAGCGTCTAGCGTTGTTTCATTTCGGAGTAAGGTATTTTGATTAAACCTGATTAGAAGGGCCGATCAAATTTCAAAAAAATTGTTTTGAATATCTCTATCTTTCGGTACGTGAACTATTGGCAGCCAAAAAAGAAAATGAAGAGTTTGAATTTTGTTTTGTTGTTCTTGTGGATACATGGAACAAAGGTAGGTTTTTTTTTTCACTGTAAATTTGAAATTTAATTTAAAAAACAATTTTTAACTTGATAAAGTGATTCTTTGTATTTTAAAAAGCGTTGTAAACACGGTTAGTAACAAGCTGTAAATGATGAAGAATTTCAGAATGTTTCAGTTCAAATTGTGTTTTATAATCTTTTCATTTATCTAACAAAAACTGCTTTTGAATAAAAAAAAAAAACAAACAAACAAATTTCTACATTTTAAGATAAGAATGTTTTGTCTGTGAAAAAACATTACGACATCAGTGTGATCATCCCTTGATAACAATGTACACCTATCAATCATATAGATAGCGCAGTAAGGAGTGCACCTTACTGTGATGGTTGAATGAACAGTGTTTGTTGACTTGAAATGGGCATAACTTAAAATGTACAACTGTAAAACAATACAAAAACACTTTAGAATAAGTCCATTATTTCTCAAAATGGTCTTGCATTAAGGATTTGTAAACTATTACTAGATTCACTACATGAATATATAAAATAGCACAATGACGTGACAATCATCATATCGTATTTAATTTTGCAAGACACAACTTTTATTAATAGAATTGTGAGAATAATAACTGATATCGTTTGATATCCTATTTCACAATCTAATTACGACATAACTGAAATATTGTTGAAAGTGGCGTTAAATACCAAACCTCAACCCCACAATATAATTTTAGATTGTTTTTCTTTTGCGATACTCCAAGTTAGCAGCAAAAATATCCAACATCTAAGTTTGTACATAATTAGACCGTTAGTTCTCTACAATCTACAAAGAAACCAAATATTCTCTACCGGAAGTGACGGTGTCGGTTTCAAGGGGTATGTGTCGACATGTAATTAAGATTTATCCAAATTTACAAAGAGTTTATAGAAGAAAGGGGAGGATATTGAAGTATTAGAGAGTTATATTTAGGACATGCACTTGACAAAAATATATTTAGTGTCCAATATCATCATCTCATGGTGTCTCGTAACCAATCAACAGCTGTTTTGTGATATTGCAGCTTTATATTACTTTTATCGCGTACTTCCTATTTTCTTTATCTGACTTGTGATGTGGATTGATAATCTTTATGCATAATCATCCTCTCGGTGTAATAATTTGGTCAATAAATATATTATCCTATTATATTTTGTTTGACTCCTTTTCGTTCTCTCTGATTTCGGCTTGGTTGATTTTGACTGCAATTTTGAACACCTTGATTGGCATTGGCTGCGACTCTTGACATTTTGGGTAATTTAACATGTATTTTTGAACAATTTAGCCAAGTTTGGCCATATCTTTGGACACTTTGACAAGTTTTGAGTGCATCAGTGCAAGTTTTGGCTGGTTTTGACTGTAGGTTTGGGCACATTCGATGCTGTTGTCTGTTGGTTTTGACAGTTCTGCTTATATTTACTGTAGGGTTGTAGGGTTGAACACTTTGACTTTAAATAACGTTCCAACTCCTTTAAGTTTTGTGTTTAAGTTTGGGTTTCTTGCTGTCTGGTGACGAGCACTACTAAATACGTTATTTGTACAATAATGTAATATTGATACTTTGCACGTTTCCAGAGGCGAGAGCTCTATCTATGTCAACAGCGTTGGCCCAATTGACATTGGAGACATTGGGTCATTGCTTCTGTTGGGTGTTGATATCTTTGATGTTTGTTCAAGGTATAGAAAAGGATACCTTGTTTACTAATGAGAAAGTGATTATATATGTGGATATTGTCAGGTGCCCATTTAGCAAAGTATAATATGTATATACTTTGTTTCTATTTAGAATAATCTTCTGCAAAAGTTAATACCCTGATTCATATTTAAAGTTAAACAACGTGTTTGTATAACATTGTACCAAGTTTTGACCTTTTTTTGGTTAGTTCTTTTTTTCGTTGAATTTATTTACAGCTAAGATAGGATACACCGGTCTATCAATCATTAGAGTATGATTCACCTTTCAAGCTTATATAAACAAATATAACCGTCTCTTGAACCTTTTGTTTTAAGAATCTACATACATTCTCACAATATTAACATACCAGAGTCGTCGATCTTGGCTAGACTATAAATAATATACCAGAATCTCTATTAAATTGATCGAATCCACGATGTATGTCAGTGTTTTCATGTCTACTCATTATTTTGAATTTCTTTATGTTTCAAAGATTTTTTTTGTTTTATAAGAAAATATAGCCTTCAGTGTAACATTGTCGATTGCAGGTTAAATATTCACCCATCCTTTATTTTATTGTCTAAATATACATAGTATTTATCTTAACGTAGTTTGCCAGTGTTTATCTCCAGCGCCAGTGTTTCCTTTGAGACAGGTTGTTTATCGCAAAAACCCATAGAATTACTTTTAAATGATAAAATGATAAATCTGACAACGTTGTGGTATACATCAAAATTGATTCAAAGCTGCTGTGGTGAATCCTAGTAGTATAACAGATATAAACCAAACATATTTACGATAAGAAGAATACTATATAATTCTCTCTACAACATTACGTAACAAATCCTGTCCTATACATCTGTGTATTAGATTGTCACAGTTTGTAGCTTCTTACAAACATGTATGGCAAAGTGATTAAGGATTAAGTTCAACATGTATGGCAAAGTGATTAAGGATTAAGTTCTACACGTATGAGAGTATGTTGTTAAAGTAAGGGAGTTGTTTTTGACATGTTGGCTGCAAACTCTTTCGTGGTAAATTTGTAAGAAAATTCTAACATTTTTATTCTATTGATAAGGTAATTCATAACTGGTGAGGTACAACAATACTGGAGCTAAGACACAACAATCTGTTTTGTTTTGTAAAATTAGTCTGTGTGTTTGTCTAATGGTGTTTAATGCCACTTTCAACAATATTTCACTCATATCGTGACGGTCAGTTTTATTGGTGGAGCCTGGAGGAAACCGGAGGACCCGGAGAAAACCACCGACTTGTCGCAAACTTTATCACATAATGTTGTACACCTCGCCCTAATCGAGATTCCGACTCAGTGACAGATACTGATTGCATAGGTAGTTGTAAATCCAATGACCTACTATCACATTCACGACGGCCCCATGCAAAATTAGACTTCTTAAAATGATGTCATATACATGTACATTAAAGCAAGGTTAATTACATTGCTCCTATCCTGCCACTATTTAAATAACCCTAAAATATCAGTTAATATTCTATTAAAATGGATATTATCTCTAGAGTGAGAGTCAGTAGATGAAATATTATCTAGAATTTAAAGCCACTAAATTGATGAAGGCTATTTCAGAAACGCACCATATGCACTAAGGATATATATATACGTTTTTATCATAAAGAAAATAAAATGCGAATGATTTAGTTGAGAAACTTGAAGAATAAATAATTGTAAATATAATCACACAAAAAAAATGTTTATTGTACAGAGGTGAACAATTTAAGGATGGTAAATTTAAGATAATTAACAGTTTAAGACTATCGATTTCTCTAGTTCATTACAATGTAGCACATGAACGTCAAACATGTTGAACACCTTGTTATTTTATCAAACAGGTGCGGTGTTGTTAATCATATGAAGCTGTGAGGGGATGATTTATTTCTTCTTTGTTTCTCATCACCTGTTTAAAACTTTTATAGTTTATGTGCCAATTACTGGAAATGAGCAGTGATCCCTGACCCAGTTCTATAAGATAATAAATAAAATGTAAAGTATGCATCGGAAATCAAAGATCAGATACAGCAGTCGGTTCAATTTTTTTGAGACTGTATGAATCTGTCATGAAGGAAAAGAATTATGACCCTTTGGACCATTCTAACCGTTATATTTATCCTCGATATCGCTTTCGTTTCTAAATCAAACGTAAATATTATATCAGCTGCTAGTGTTATTGTTACTACTCTTAGCAATTTAATTAAAATTCTAACATGACGTCCTTCTTTTGCTTTGTAATCAAACGAGCGATTTATCGATTGGGTATAATCTCATTAGCACATGCGCCGGTGAATGTGACTGACTTTCCCGTCGTAAATATACATGTTGATGAATTATCGTCTGCTCAAATTTGGCAGCATAAATTGTGTGCGACATTGTCCGCAAACGTAAATATAAATTACCGTCTTCCAATCAAAGTATACTACCGTATTTGTACTCTTCAACATATCAGAATCGAAATAAATCATGAAAGCCATGAGGTGCCCCTCTGGCTCGGGATAAAATACAAATATCCGCCAACCCATGTTAAAACTCAAAACGTATTCGGGCTTCCATGATTTATTTCTTAATTAGATGTTTGTTGTATCTTTTCAATTTATTTTTGGCGATAAAAAAACATCGAACCAAAGAAAAAAATAATTAAAAGATACGTCAAAGATTTGATTTAAATTAGATTGCATTCTAGCTTCCTATTTGCAAATTCTTCACATTTTACAAGTGATATGCGTATGACGATATACATTTGTATGATTTATTATCTGCCGAGAGATGCTTTTTTCATTGGTCAGTTTTATTACAAACGAAACCCAGTTTCATTTCTGTCTTGTCAGGTGGTCAAAATACAAAGTGTTTCTAGAGATGATTTATTTCCAGTTGGTTCGAGTTAATGTCATACAATATGTCCTGAACCATGGGATGAAAAATTTCAGTCACAGCAACAAAGTGAAAATTCAACAAAATAGTCACAGTATCAATGTGAAAATTCAGCAAATTGTACGAAGGATTGCATCTCATAAGCTAGGATATGATCTTAGAAGATGGTCAGTTGCAAGGAGTAATCAGTAAGAAAATATATGAATTTAAATGAACTTGAGAGACTATCGAACTTTTCACTTAGACATACCCGGTAAAGTAAACGAACAGCGCAGTGTCTTTTTGCTCTGTATCAATAGGGAATTCATTATCTCAAGAATTATTTGAAGTGGCTGAATGACACCATAACTTAAGGAATCCAATTCATTTGGGAAGATTTAGACATTTAATTTCCCGTAACTGATGATGATTTCGGACGGTGCATATGTTTATTAAGAGAGAGATGTCAACTCCAAATTAGTTAAATAACAAAGAGGGTTGTGATATTCTGGTGACAATGGTTGGATAGACAAAGCAAATTTAATCCAGCAAAATGAAGACTATTTAAGCTCCGTTGACACTATCAAAGTTTTCTTTGACAATTTTGTTTTATCAATTGTTGACAGTATCAACCCCGTCAAAGAACAATTAATGAAAAACCTGTATAAACGTGTATAGAATAAAACTCTATCCTGTTTGTTTCCAAACTTTGATAGACTTTGACAGGAATCAACCAATCAGAGTTCAGCTTAGGGTTGACTTCATATATTTATTTTCTTTTATCTTTTTCAAGAATCTCCATCCTGAAATGGTTTCCAAAATCACGTGGGTATTATGTTTCTAATTCTTGGAAAGATGTATTGTATGTACTTCTTGCTCCTTTTCGTAGCAACCAGTTTCTAGTCCATCCTCTCCCATTCCTTGACGATTGCTTATTCTGCGTCGCAATATTGGAAACATACAACGCATTCAGAAGAGTAATAAATTCATTTTATGTGGATTGGATGAAAGAATTGATTGAACTTGGAGACCAGTATTTGACATCACACTAATATCACTGCAGGAAAGTTAAAATAAAAAGGTTTGTCAGTAACCATACCCAGAATCAATCAAATGGGAAGCCTCGCGTCAGAAAAGAAAGTACAATGTACATGTAATATAACAAGAATTGTTACAAATCTAACAAAAATGGTGCATTGCTGCAGATCATAAGTTTCAGTTTACCAAGCCAAAGAGAGGATATTTTACTCCAGGAAAATTTACACGTTGAGTTAGAGCCAGAACTGGAAATGTACAGGGAGAAGGAAATAGTAAATAGTCAAGAAGTAGATGTGAGGTGTACTAAAACATTATTTCACTCAAGTCTGGTTCATAAGATGTCAATATCTGTTTGGCAGATTGAAGTAGCAAGTGGCTACCTGTTTGAGAAGGTACAATTGAGGGTTGGTAAGTTTACTAGAATTGTAATGTGGTAGACACACTTCCCAACAAATTATTTATTGGAATATGATGCAAATATACAGTAAGGTATTTGTTTCAACAAAAATACAACCGAGATGCACAAGTAAACAATTGCACGTTGCAGTGAAAAATATTGAACAATCTAAGGCAAGCTCAACATGAATTGGATTAGAAAATACACATTTCGATGAAAGGGATTTACACTCATTATTGTCAGATGATGGACAGTTTATTGATACTGACATTGACTTTGATGCCCAGGAGAATGAAACCGCTGATACGCACGTTGATATAGAAGTTAATATTGATAAAGTTATTACTGATTTAGGATCAGGTTAAATACGTGCTTTGTGTTTAATTGACAGTTCCATAACGCTGTTCTCCCGCTTTTAGGTGATGGTTGGCATTTTACTCACACGTGGAAACCTATTGCCTGGCCGTATCATTTCACTTTTTACTCACACGTGGAAACCTATTGCCTGGCCGTATCATTTCACTTTTTACTCACACGTGGAAAGCTATTGCCTGGCCGTATCATTTCACGTTTTTATTGTACCAAACCAGGAAAGTGAGCGGTCATGTATTTGTGTGTTAGGGGTATTAATGTTGCCTCATTCAGCGATTTTTCTATTGGATTTTGGAGATGTTCCAACAATGCGGTATTTTTGTTTTTTTTTTATTTTGTAGAAATGCAATTTATTAAGACTTAGGTCAATCTGCCTCAGGTATATATATAATCCTAGTCGCTGTGGGCTGTCTTGTCTAGATCATTTGTTTTGATAGCACTCAAAGACTTTTACATGATTAGATTTTATCAATCTGTTGTTTATGAGCGTACCTTATAAGGCATATTCCAGAAAAACGTCGTGTGTACCGATTTAGATGCCTACGTTTATATTACAGAGAAAAGATGAAACATTAAATAATAGTGTTTAAATTAGTTGAAAATAAATATACTGGACAGAAAGATTATGTACAGTTCTTTATCTGTAAAAGATTGTTATATAGAAGGTGTTAACGTTGTCCAACAGGAACATGTGGTAATTTATGCGGATGCAATTTGTTGTACCTGTTTCAGGTCGTGATGCAATATTTAAGGGGACAAAAACGCTCATGACATGCATTTAGAGGGTGACACAGGAACTGAGTGAACTGAAGCCCGTTTTTTTCACAATTGTTTTTACCGGACAAGCGTTTTTAATAATGTTGTCGAAATTGCTTTGTGTGTAAGAAGTCACTTAAAAGACCTAAGAATGATAAAGGACCACTTATTTATGCGTCAGTTTTATCAGAAGCATTCAAAAAGGACTCAATTGATATTATTGGTGCGTTGCCTAAAAGCTAAAAAAAAAAACACAAAAAAAACGAAAAAATAGGCATATTCCGACATTGGGTGAATTGATAAAAAAAGGATTACCAGATGAATGTTTGCCTGACCAGGATACAAATTTCACATCACAGTTGATGATGAATGTATAAGTCATGCTCGTCACTGAAAACCATTCCATATCCAATATGTAATGGGTTAGTGGGACGTTTTAATTGTGTTCTAACAAGACTTGTTAAAGAAGTATGTATCCAAACGACCAAATATGTGCGACACATATCTCCCATATAGATCTATTATTTGCTTATTGTGAGGTGCCACATGCGTCCACTGGATTTTCTCCATTATAGCCACTGTATGATATAATACATGGACTGTGTGGTACTGGGAGGGTGAAAATCAAGTCAAGTATGTACTTAGTATGAGAAATAATATGTCAGCTATGGGTGAGGTGAGAGTACAAAGAGAATCGTCAAAAATAGTATGATGATAAAAAATTAAGGATGGAGTCATATTCAGTAGGGATATAGTTCTTATATTTTTACCTCGTTACTCTAGCAAACTGCAAACCCTTTTGGAAATGTCCTTTCATAATAATAAGAAAATTTAATGATGTTGATTATGATAAAAAACAAAAACAAAAACAAAAACAAAAACAAAAAAACGTAGATATCAACTCTGGTGCACACGTTTCTGGAATAACCATTAATATAAAGTATGATTAAAATCGATGATTGGAAAGCTAAATCATTTAAATTTTGGGAGCAATAAAACCAAAGGGCCTAAAGGGCCTAAATAGGATAGCCAAAAACAGCTAAGGTCACCTATGCAATACGAATAGGGAGAAATACGCGTGCAATTTCAGTATTATATTCATAAATCGAATGAGTTAGAACATCCTTTCCATTGATGCACCATGCAGGAGTAACCACGGATAAATGCCAGTATTATATTTATAAATATCAAGTTCGAAACTTATTTTCCACATTAACAGGTGTAACCACCCAAAGTATATCGCCATTTTATTTATTCGAAACTTATTTTCTACAGATGGATAGTTAATCTATTATACTAGAAACATGTTGCTATCGGAAATGATTTACATCAATTGTAAAGTTGGTGATACTAACCATGTGTGTCAGGAATTTAATGTATTACTAGTATATTTAGTAAACAAAACATTGCTAAGATAAATGTTTCTAAGAAAATTAGGCAACGGTTATTGGCTTTACACAAGGATATGTCTGGGTCTCTGACAGCTGAGGTGATTTAGTAACGATTGGTACCAGGGAGTGTAAAAGATGAACGTTTGTGGGCAGTGCCTTAAACGTTTGTGGGCAGTGCCTTGAACGTTTGTGGACAGTGCATTGAACGTTTGTGGGCAGTGCCTTGAACGTTTGTGGGCAGTGCCTTGAACGTTTGTGGGCAGTGCCTTGAACGTTTGTGGGCAATGCCTTGATGTAGAGACAATATTGGCGTTCACACAATTACTAAAGCTGTCTTGGTCTTAACTTGTTCTTGTGCTTTCTTTCTTTTTATTTTTTTATTATAATAATGTACGTATTTATTGGATGATGTTGTATTGTCATTACATCCATGTAATATCAACAGTCAGGTTTCCTCCCTCCCTAATAAGTCTGGTAGTTGTTGTTGTAATCAAATGCTGAAAGTTTCTTTAAGTCATCAATATACAGTGAAACCTGTATAAACTTACATTTTTGATCGGAATAGACGGGTATTCGGTTTATACAGGTTAAACTAACAAACATTTCTTACATATGGCACTTTATTTTAACGTTTGTCTTATACATGACTCCGTTTTATTCAGGGTTAGTCTCTGCCATTGTTTGGATGTGATTAACAATTTGACACTCCAGCTCACTGTTTGTCTTCTTGATACACAAATATATATACAAATGTACATACATAATGTACGCCTATATAGAATTTCAGCGTCCATTTTGCATAATCAACACATTACATTGTGTTTGTCCTACAACAAACAAACAAAATACAATGTATACAAATTTTATTGTTTCACTTTGATTATTGTAGCCACAAAAATACACCAATTTCTATTTACATATCATTATTAACCTTCACAATAATAATTATGTTGTCAAATTTTTATTTCAGAGTCAGAACTACACTGTAACGTCTGTTTTGGTAAGTACTAAATCAACCAAATTGATCATGATAATTCAATTAAATTTTCACTTATATATTGAAATACTTCTGACTTGCACAATTGCACATAATCCCAGATGTTGGAATAGGTAATTCATATTGCTTTCAGTATTAGGTTCAAAGCCTAAAACGACACATCTACTGCGATGACAATTCAACCAAAGAAAATAATATATAAGATTGGGAATTCTGATTTTGTTACGTAAGGACATTCTACACAGTGACGATCAACAATTCCACCAATATTAACAAAACGAAACTCTCAGCTTATATTAAGTCACCGAACACAAAATAAGAAGACCACTGCATATGGCGTTTGAAATCAAGGTGATGTGTATATTTCTGTGTATTGTTCTGCTTGCAATTGCAGATAAATGTCTGATATGTCTGTAGCAGCTAAATGGACATATTTAATCTGTGGATAAAACTTTATCCGTAGCAAAGAAATTTGGATAATGCGTATTTTTCCGATAGACAACATTTGAACAACCAGATTTAGCCAGTGGGCAGGAGTTGTCCGCTGGATAGAATATTTACCCAGTGACTAACTTTTCAACCGTTTGTCGACAAAACTTAACATACATACAAATGAACAATCGTCGATAGTATATGATATTATAGAATCGATCTTTCCATCCGTCGCCCATATTAATCATTTTCGTGTAAATGTAAATCAACTGTGCACATAAAAGAATAACATAACTTGGTTGGTTATTTAGGTTTTATGTACCGCTTCCATTAGTGGGTATTACGGACTACTGGTCATTATTGGAGACTAATGCTCCGTCAGTTTTCTTGTCCCTTTTCTTTGATGATGCTGTTGGTGTTGTAGGTCGGGTTTAGTGGTAGCTCCCCATGGTCTGTGTCTATATAGTAAGCTGGGTAGCGATCCACTTGTATAGGGTCATCTGCGTCGAAGGCCTCTGTATATTGCTCAGTCTCGTCTTGGTAAACAATTTTGTAGCACATACGTACCACTGTAACTGTCTTCCACGGCTTCTGTGGTTCACTAGATACAGCACTTGGTAGGCGTTAACGATCTGCCTCTAATGTGTACTATGTGCTCTGTCTTGTGTGGCCCGCTCCTTCTTGTGTACTTCTACACTTGGGGTTGTGTTCTGGCTCTGATCTTGACTGCTTTGTTGATCAGCCTTTGTTGTGTTGTCTGTCTGTGCATGTGTCTCTGCTTTTTAACTAACAACGGTTTTATTCATTTTCATTGGTTTAAACACTGGATTTCTTTGCCGTGTTGAAGAAGATATACTTCGGTTCCTGTGCTGGCTACCTTTCCAAGGGTGACAATGGGGTACTCGTCCTTGATCCACGTCTGTTTGATTGCTATTGCAAAGGTTTTAACTTGGAGATTCCAAGTCAGTTTCTTGCTTCCGCAATTCGATCAATTCAACAGAAAAGTCATTTTTTACTTTGTAATCAAGTCGAGTTGTGAATGATAACTATTCTGAAAACTGTTATTTATTTCCGCAAGATATGCACTAATGACTGATGAACCTGGACTGGTGCCAATTCGATTTCGACGAAGGAAGTATTTTTTCAAAAAATTAAATAGAATATAATTACAAGCATTTTTAGTGCAGAAGTTTAAGTACAATCGTATTCATCAATGAAATCTGTATATTTTAGTGCTCAACTGGTACTTTATTGTAATGAATGGTGATATTGTATTAATGTTTGTAATAAGGTAATGTTATGAGAAGTTACAGATCAAGCTTGAACTATGTTCCACCAGTTGATTATTTTTGTATTGAATTATTGCCCTTGGAAATTTCACACAAAGCATATATTATTTCTTGAAGATGACGACGACTTCATATTGTTTTCGTACTTACCCTTCCGGAGCACCTGAGTTCACCCCAGTTTTTAGTGGGGTTCGTGTTACTCCATCTTTAGTTTTACCGGTATATGTATGTTTTGTATGTCGTTGTTTGTCCTTTTGTATTTTTGTTTTGTCATTGTTGTTGTCTGTTCTTCTTCGATACACGGATTCTGATTACCCCTTTGGTATCTTCAAACTCTTCTTGTTTTATATTCTCGTGAAAATCACACGCTATTAATTGACACGTAATTTCAAGATATGTGACCAGATATCATTGTTTGCGAATTGTGTTCAGTATCGACTTTGGGCTCCTATTTTCAAACAAATACTTCGCCTAAAATAATTTATCAGTTTCTCCTCAAAAATAATTTAATTGTCAATTACAATAATTTGAAAATATCTTACAGGAATACCCGTATATGATAGACAATGGTAACGGTACATTTTCTGGATTCATGGTGGACTTGTTGGACGAGATAGCAAAACGAGACGGATTTTCTTATGAAATAACATTAAATTCAGAGGGAAAGTACGGAGAAGAACGAAATGGTCAATGGAATGGTATGATTGGGGAACTTCTCGATGGTGTAAGTATATTCCTACTGTTCTATTGACTAGACAATTATTTACATACTATACAAACACACATCATACCATAAGGCACATTTAACCTCCCCCCCCAAAAAAAAGGTGAAAAGAACGTTTAACTAAAATATTGCATTTAGCTGGTACGGGATCAAAATAACTATAAACCTAGAGACATATTTTTTCGGTAATAACATGATATAGTCAAACTGTGATTTTATAAATACTATGTTAGGTCTAAATAATATTTATTATGGACCCAATACGTAATTGACTACACTTTTTTAATTCATATTTCATTTCCATTTATAATCACTATAGTCAATTAAAATTAAAAACAAAAAAGTTACAAGAGCACTTTAGCTATGATAAATTCGTAACTCGGACTAGATAATCACTGACTGCAATACTGTCAGATTTCATGATTATACTAGGCATATTTTGTGGCAAAATAACATTGAATATTTATGCTTTCCAAAATGTGTGCACTAGTTACCCTAAATGAGAGATATTCGATACCGAAATGTCAGTCTTTGGCTGTAACTGACTTTTTAAGATCAATAATAAATAATAATATGTAAGTTCCTAAATAATGTAATTATTAATAACGCTAAGGTTCTCCTCCCTCAGGTACAGGTGACCTTACTAAGGTTCTCCTCCCTCAGGTATAGATGACCTTACTAAGGCTCTCCTCCCTCAGGTATAGGTGATCAAACTAAGGTTCTCCTCCCTCAGGTATAGATGATCAAACTAAGGTTCTCCTCCCTCAGGTACAGGTGACCTTACTAAGGTTCTCCTCCCTCAGGTATAGATGACCTTACTAAGGTTCTCCTCCCTCAGGTACAGGTGACCAAACTAAGGTTCTCCTCCCTCAGGTATAAGTGACCTTAGCTGTTTTTGGCTATCCTGTTTAGGCCCTTTGGTTTTCTGGTTCTCCTCCCTCAGGTATAAGTGACCATAGCTGTTTTTGGCTATCCTGTTTAGGCCCTTTGGTTTTCTGGTTCTCCTCCCTCAGGCATAGGTGACCTTAGCTGTTTTTGGCTATCCTGTTTAGGCCCTTTGGTTTTCTGGTTCTCCTCCCTCAGGCATATGTGACCTTAGCTGTTTTTGGCTATCCTGTTTAGGCCCTTTGGTTTTCTAGCTCTCCTCCCTCAGGCATATGTGACCTTAGCTGTTTTTGGCTATCCTGTTTAGGCCCTTTGGTTTTCTGGTTCTCCTCCCTCAGGCATATGTGACCTTAGCTGTTTTTGGCTATCCTGTTTAGGCCCTTTGGTTTTCTGGCTCTCCTCCCTCAGGCATAAGTGACCTTAGCTGTTTTTGGCTATCCTGTTTAGGCCCTTTGGTTTTCTGGCTCTCCTCCCTCAGGCATATGCGACCTTAGCTGTTTTTGGCTATCCTGTTTAGGTCCTTTTGTTTTATTGCTCCCAAAACTTTAAATTACTTGGTTTTCCAATCTTTCTATTTTGAGCATACCTAATGAAGGTTATTCCAGAAACGTGCGCATTAAATTGGATATCTAGGTTTTTTTTTTACAGAATGAAGATGTACATATCGCGGCAGCACCATTGGTTATCACAGATAAGAGACGTTCGGCTGTTCCCTTCACTCGACCCTTCCAGACCGAGAGCTTCCGAATCCTGATTAAGAAACCAATGGTCCAATCCTATAATTTGAAAGTACTATTTCAGCCTTTTAGTCTTCCATTATGGTTCATGGTGATTGTAATTTGTTTTATTGTTTCCGCCATGTTATTTATCGTGAATAAATTCAGTCCTTCTGAGTGGAGCAAAGTGAAGCCGGAGGATGATCCAACGAATGCCAGAGACAGTTTTTCTCCAACCAACGCTTTCTTTTTTGTTCACAGTACTCTCACGTGGCAAGGTATGTAATGTCATTTCACAAATTCTATACATCATATACATGTATGCATAAGAACGTATGAAAGATACCAAAGGGGTAATCAGAAGCCGTACATCGAAGAAGGACAGACAATACAATGGCCAAAAGATACCAAAGGGGTAATCAGAA
>MJUT01057246.1:426293-468315 GCA_002080005.1 Gigantidas platifrons
TTTTTTAATCGTCCAATCAGAAACAAGAATTGCCTGTGGAGGCCATGTTTGTTAATGGATCGGGACAAAATGAGCAATCTTTATAGAGGACCATCCATAGATGCTTCCTACCAAGTTTCGGTTCATTTGGCAAAGCAGTTTCAGAGAAATTTTTTAGAAATCTACCAATCAGAAACAAGAATCGCCTGTGGTGGTCATGTTTATAAATGGATCAGGACGAAATGAGCAATCTTTATAGAGGACTTTCCATAGATGCTTCCTACCAAGTTGCGATTCATTTGGCGTAGCGGTTTCAGAGAAGATTTTAAACCAGAGGCTAACAGGAGCCTGTAATCGCTCACCTGGATCAAAGCTGCTTTCAATAACAACGCAACTGCACTGTGGTGGCCATCTTGGTGGGAGTGCATGACTGCCGGACACAATTTTAGAAAAGTTCCATCAAAGTTTGGTTCTAATAGAGCTACTGGTTCCAGACAATATGGTTTTTATGTGAATTTCCCATAGGGTCCTATGTTAAACTAAGTTCAGCTGTGCAGCCATCTTGGTCAGAGGGTGGGACCACCAGGCACAATTTTGGAAGAGGACCATCCAATGAATATTTTATCAAAGTTTCGTTCCAATTGAGCAACTGGTTCCAGACGAGAAGATTTTTATGAGAATTCCCCATAGGGTCATGGCTGTGGGGGCCACCTTGGTCAAAGGACCGAACCGCCAGACACATTTTTGGAAGAGAACCATCTAATGACTATTTTATTAAGGTTTGGTTCCAATTGAGCTAATGGTTTCAGACAAGAAGATTTGTATGGGTATTTCCCATAGGGTCCTATGTTAAATTAAGTTCGGCTGTGGTGGCCATCTTGGTCGGAGGTCTGAAATGCCAGACACAATTTTGGAAGGGGACCACCCAAGGATCATTTCAGCAAAGTTTGGTTGAGACTGGCTCAGTAGTTTCAGAGAAGATTTGTTTTCAATTTCATCCCCCTTTTTTCTATTTTTAGCTTGGCGGCCATCTTGGTCAGAAGTCGGAATCACCGGACACAATTTTGGAAGGGGGCCATCCAAGGACCATTCCACCTAAGTTTGGTTGCAATTGGCCCAGTGGTTTCTGAGGAGAAGATTTTTATGTGAATTTCCGATAGGGTCCTATGTTAAGTTCGGCTGTGGGGGCCATCTTGGTCGAAGGGCCGAACCGCCGGACACATTTTTGGAAGAGAACCATCCAATGACTATTTCATAAAAATTTAGTTCTTATTGAGCAAATGGTTTCAGACAAGAAGATTTTGATGGGAATTTCCCATAGAGTCCTATGTTAAATTAAGTTCGGCTGTGGTGGCCATCTTGGTCGGACACAATTTTTGAAGGAGACCATCCAAGGATCATTTCAGCAAAGTTTGGTTGAGATTGGCTCAGTAGTTTCAAAGCAGAAGATTTTTTTTTAAATTTCATCTCCCCTTTTTTCTATTTTAATTTTTATTGGAAGTCGGGATCACCAGACACAATTTTGGAAGGGGACCATCCAAGGACCATTCCACCAAAGTGACCCACCCTGCCAGGTTTGGTTTAATTTGGTTCAACGGTTTCAGAGAATAAGATTTAAATGTGATCTTTTATCAAAATATGCCTAATTTGCATAATTGGTATAAATCGGCTGAAAGAAAAATTTCACAGAAAAACCTGGAATATATGTTAAACTACTCCATGCCATGTAGCTGCAGTTAAAATTTGAGCTCATGTTGACTTGTACTAAAGCAGCAATGGACAATTGAAGAAATTTCTATTTTTAGTAACAGCAGCCATCTTGAATGGAGGGCGGGACTGTCGGACACAATTTTGAAAGGGACCAGCCAGTGACCATTCCTGCCAGGTTTGGTTTAATTTGGTTCAGCGGTTTCAGAGGAGAAGATTTAAATGTGATATTTTATCAAAATATGCCTAAATTGCATAATCGGTATAAATCGGCTGAAATAAAAATTTCACAGAAAAACCCACAATATATGCTAAATTACTCCTTGCCATGTAGTTGCAGTTAAAATTTGAACCCATTTTGACTTATACTAAAGGATCAATGGACAATTAAAATTTCATCCCCCCTTTTTTCTATTTTCAGCTTGGCGGCCATCTTGGTTGGAAGTCGGGATCACCGGACACAATTTTGGAAGGGGGCTTTCCAAGAACCATTCCACCAAAGTTTGTTCAAAATTTTAACTTATCATCTATCTCTTATAGTTTTTGAAATAAAGAACGAAAAGTATTAAAATTTTGAAAATTTGATGAAAAAAAAGGACAATAACTCCAAGATAGGTAATAAGATTTTCTTCAAAATTGCAGGGTTAGTAGATCTTATCATGCTGAACATGTTTGCTATTCAAACTTATGATCTATCTCTTATAGTTTTTGAAATAAAAAACGAAAAGTATTAAAAATTTGAAAATTTGATGAACAAAAGGGCAATAACTCCAAGACGGGTACTCAAATTTTCTTCACAGTTGCAGGGTTGGTAGATCTTGATATGCTGCACATTTTTGCAGTTTCAACTTATCATCTATCTCTTATAGTTTTTGAAAAAAAGAACGAAAAGTATTAAAATTTTGAAAATTTGATGAAAAAAGGGCAATAACTCCAAGATGGGTAATTAGATTTTCTTCACAATTGCTAGGGTAGGTAAATCTTGACATGCTGAAAATGTTTGCAGTTTCAACTTATCACCTATCTATTATAGTTTTTTAAATAAAGAGCTGACAAAAGCTCACATGACCCTTTGGGTCAGATGAGCTAAAAAAGGGCAATAACTCCAAGATAGGTAATCAGATTTTCTTCAAAATTGCAGGGTTAGTAGGTCTTATCATGCTGAACATGTTTGCTATTCAAACTTATGATCTATCTCTTATAGTTTTTGAAATAAAAAACGAAAAGTATTAAAAATTTGAAAATTTGATGAACAAAAGGGCAATAACTCCAAGACAGGTACTCAAATTTTCTTCACAGTTGCAGGCCTAGGGTAGGTAGATCTTGATATGCTGCACATTTTTGCAGTTTCAACTTATCATCTATATCTCTTATAGTTTTTGAAATAAAGAACGAAAAGTATTAAAATTTTGAAAATTTGATGAAAAAAAGGGCAACAACTCCAAGATGGGTACTCAAATTTCTTCAGAGTTGCAGGGTAGGTAGATCTTGATATGCTGCACATTTTTGCAGTTTCAACTTATCATCTATCTCTTATAATTTTGGAAATAAAGAACGAAAGTATTAAAATTTTGAAAATTTGATGAAAAAAGGGCAATAACTCCAAGATGGGTAATTAGATTTTCTTCACAATTGCTAGGGTAGGTAGATCTTGACATGCTGCACATGTTTGCAGTTTCAACTTATCATCTATCTATTGTAGTTTTTTAAATAAAGAGCGAAAAGTATTAAAATTTTGAAAATTTGATGAAAAAAAAGGCAATAACTCCAAGATGGGTAATCAGATTTTCTTCAAAATTGCAGGGTTGGTAGATCTTATCATGCTGAACATGTTTGCAGTTCAAACTTATCACCTATATCTTATAGTTTTTGAAATAAAAAACGAAAAGTATTAAAAATTTGAAAATTTGATGAAAAAAAGGGCAATAACTACAAGATGGGTACTCAAATTTTCTTCAGAGTTGCAGGGTAGGTAGATCTTGATATGCTGCACATTTTTGCAGTTTCAACTTATCATCTATCTCTTATAATTTTTGAAATAAAGAACGAAAAGTATAAAAAATTTGAAAATTTGATGAAAAAAGGGCAATAACTCCAAGATGAGTAATCAGATTTTCTTCAAAATTTCAGGGTAGGTAGATCTTGCCATGCTTATAATTTTTACTCCATGTCAGATTTCTGATATTATTAACGGTTTTTGAGTTA
The DNA here is from genome assembly GCA_002080005.1 of Gigantidas platifrons. NCBI lineage: Eukaryota > Metazoa > Mollusca > Bivalvia > Mytilida > Modiolidae > Gigantidas > Gigantidas platifrons. The sequence continues at coordinate 430,185 of MJUT01057246.1, forward strand.
TTACCAAAAACGCGCAATTTTACCATGTTTTATTTTTAGTAACAGCGGCCATGTTGATTGGTGCACGGCTTCACCAGACACAATTTGAAACTAGACACCCTAGTGACGATTCAGACAAAGTTTGGTTCCAATTGGTCAGGTAGTTTCAGAGGAGAAGATTTTTGAAAAAGTTTACGACGTACGACGGATGCCAAGTGATGGCAAAAGCTCACTTGGCCTTTGGCCAGGTGAGCTAAAAATTGGCCAATCAGAAACAAGAATTGCCTGTGACGGCCATGTTTGTTAACAGATCGGGACGAAAGTAGCAATCTTTATAGAGGATCTTCCATAGATGCTTAATTCTACCAAATTTCGGTTAATTTGGCCAAGCAGTTTCAGAGAAGATTTTTTTAAATCGGCTAATCAGAAATAAGAATTGCCTGTGGTGGCCATGTTTGCTAATGGATTGGGATGAATGAACAATCTTTATAGAGAACCATCCATAGATGCTTGCTACCAAGTTTCAGTTCATTTGGCTGAGAGGTTTCAGAGAAGATTAAAATGTAACGGACGACGGATGCCAAGTGATGGCAATAGCTCACATTGCCTTTGGCAAGGTGAGCTAAAAATGTTTGGAACTGTTAAGAAATCAAAAGTTCTAACAAATATGGTGGAATTTTATGTTTGTTTTATAAAGTTACATAAGTTGAATCAAATCTCCAATTCTAATACGATATAACTTAAATATACAAATGTAGTTGAAAATAGCGTTAAATGCCATAACCCTAACCAATTCTAATAATGAAGCAATCTTCATAACAGGTTCACTTAAAATGTGTCCCCAGGCAGCAATTTTATCTGCTAATAAGAACAAAATTGCTTACTTAAGCTTCAACACACATCTGGAATATTGCCTTTGCATTAGAAGCTCATGATGCTAATATTAAGATGTCCTACTTATTTTTCACCTCTTATTTTTTCACAACCTCAAATTGAACACCGGTATATTTCAATTTTGTGTATTATCACCTGATGAGTATGTTACAACACTAACAATTAAATATTATGAATGACTCTAAATTACTGTAGCAAGTTAACATAGTGTTCACATATAATAAATCAAAACCTACATGTATATAGTGTACATTGTTTGTTCACTCAATGACTGTGATTTAACAAAACAGCCGACCTGTTAACTCTCAGAATGAGAACCTTACAACTTGCTTAGATGAGTCCTGGACTAATCATTTTCAGTTGAGAAGTTTTCAAATTTTAGATTCTTAAAATGGTGACTCACCAAAATTTTCAGAAATATCTTTTGGACTCATCAACATAAATTGCTACAAGTATCCCTGTCAGGCATCTTTCAACTAGATCATAATGGATCCATGGGTATACTTGTTTATTTTTAATAAAAGCTTTCAAAAATTTATGTTGGATGTCCAGAGGAAACTAGACGCTCAGTGGGCTGAGCCTGTGTCGCTCACCTTTCATTCTGTTTTGAGGAATCTTAATACAGAGCCTTCCATAGGTGCTTCTCACCAAGTTTCGGTTCATTTGGGCAAGCAGTTTCAGAGAAGAAGATTTTTAGAAATCAACCAACCAGAAACAAGAATTGCCTATAGCAGCCATGTTTGTTAACAGATCGAAATGAAATGAGCAAACGTTAGAGTACCTTCCATAGATGCTTCCTACCAAGTTTGGGTTCATTTGGCCTAGCGGTTTCAGAGGAGAAGATTTTTTAGAAATCAACCAATCAAAAACAAGAATGGCCTGTGGTGGCCATGTTTGTTAATGGATCGGGACAAAATGAGCAATCTTTATAAAGGACCTTCCATAGATGCTACCTACCAAATTTCAGTTCATTTGAGAAAGCGGTTTCAGAGAAGATTTTTTAGAAATCAACCAATTTATTTAGAAACAAAAATGGCCTGTGGTGGCCATGTTTGTTAATGGATCGGGACAAAATGAGCAATCTTTATAGAGGACCTTCCATAGATGCTACCTACCAAATTTCAATTCATTTGGGAAAGCAGTTTCCGAGGAGAAGATTTTTTTTATAAATCAACCAATCAGAAACAAGAATGGCCTGTGGTGGCCATGTTTGTTAACAGATCGGGACAAAATTAGCAATCTGTATATAGGACCTTCCATAGATGCTTCCTACCAAGTTTAGGTTCATTTGGCCAAGTGGTTTCAGAGGAGAAGATTTTTAAAAATCGGCCAATCAGAAACAAGAATTGCCTGTGGTGGCCATGTTTGTTAATGGATCGGGACAAATTGAGCAATCTTAATAAAAGACCTTCCATAGATGCTTCCTACCAAGTTTCAGTTCATTTTGCTGAGGGGTTTCCGAGGAGAATATTAAAATGTGAAAAGTTAACGTACGACGGACGCCAAGTTATGGCAAAAGCTCAAATTTCCTTTGGCAAGGTGAGCTCAAATATATTTTTTACGAACTTGTATATCTATATCTTTTTTTAATGTGTGTCATATTTTCATCTCTCTTTTAATTATTTATTTTGTTGTTATATTCTATGTTCAGTTTTATTGTACATTTTTTTATCAAAATTTTCAATAGTAGTTTCAGAGTTTGCCTTTGGATCCTCCTGAAGCCAATTTTTAGCTGTATTGTACTGCCAGATTCATAGGAGAGAAATTTCCAGACAGATATATCAAACTGATGACTTAACTCCTTTTCAGAAGATATCTGGAAACCTGAAAACTTGAGGCAGGTATCGGTTTGTGGTCTGATTTGTCAACTTATCCACACAAGCCCAAATATGTAAAAACAAAACACACAAAAAATATACAATATAAAGTTTAATTACTGATACCAAAAATACAAAACATACGTGTCATAAAATATGAATAAAAATATTAAAAAAAAAACAATAATAATTTGTAAGAATATTGCACTAGCTTAAATTCTCTCAACCACTGTTTTTCTTTCATACCCTCTGTGTTTCATAAGGGAAATAATGTATTCATTTTGACAAAATATATATTGATTACACATTGTAGAGGAGATATAATATCACATAACAAAATGGAATTTTATATGTTATAGAAGTGTGTATCATGTTTAGTTATCAGTCGCTTCTATAACAAGATATGATTATAATCTAACGATTATGAAGTCTCCCAAACCGGCCACTGACAACAGGTTTAAAAGAACACTTTGCATTGTGACAAATTCTGAGCTTGATTTTTTGCAGTATTGTGGTGGCCATTTTGAAAATGGAGACTGGTAGAAATTTGGGATGTCGGGAATCAACTCAGGACATATTCTACCTACATATGAAATTTCGTTGAAATCGAACAATGCTGAATTTATGCGGTGTTGTGGTGGCCATTTTGAAAATGGTGACCGGTAGAAATTTTTCGATGTCGGGAATCAATTCGGGACATCATAATCTACCTACATATGAAATGTCGTTGGAATCGGACAGTGTTTAATTTGTGCGGCATTGTGGCAGCCATTTTGAAAATGGCGACCGCTAGAAATTTTTCAATGTCGGGAATCAATTCGGGACATCATTATCTACCCACATATCAAATATTGATGATATCGGACACTGTTTAAATTTTACAGCCCATTTTTTATGCCGTGTTTTGGCAGCCATTTTAAAAATGGCAGAAAACACAGAATTGTTTCTCTAATGGTGACCTATCACTATGTCAAATTTTATGTCTCTATCATTATCCATTTAGAAGTTATCAACATTAATGTACGAAATTTCAACTTTCCCGTAGGATTCTATAGTAACCCTCACCCCCTTTGAACCCCTCAAAATATGACTGACCACCTTTATCACAAAGCTGAAAACTTTAGGACCAACTAGCAACATATATCTATAACTCCATCAAGTTTCATGAAATTCTGTCCAGTAGTTCCTGAGTTCTGCCGTGCCAAAGAAAGAAAGAAAGAAAGGAGAAGGAGAATAATAATAATAATAATAATAAGAAACGGAGCAAAAACAATAAGTCTCCAAACGTTGTTTGGGAGATTTAATTAAATCAAGAAGCTCTGTCAAAATCAGTAATTCGGAATTAATTTACTTGAGTAATTATTGGTCCACGCTCATGAATATTCATATTTATCATCACGTGATTACATTCATTTATGACCATTCGAGGTGTAATGTGCATACAGAATTTTCGGCAGTGAAAACTTACAATGTATTTAAAATTGTAATTTCCACCTCGTCCCCTTCCTCCAGCCCTTTGGTTCAGAATAAATGTGAATTATCATCTTAATTGCAAAATCAGTTGACAATTGTACATGTACATGTATGTTGAGCAAGTTGTGTTATTTTACCTTGTACATTTTGCATATACAAGTATCATATATGTTATTAATTTTTGTTACCATGTTAAATTGACAGTTCACATATACATTTTATATAAGTCTAAAATTTAGAATTTATGAGTTACTCGATAACTCATGTTATGACTGATTTACAGATTAGTAATAGCTATATCTTTGTGTTAAAATTTGTTTTTTTTAGTTTTGTATGTTTAAAAGGTGGGGCCCATTTTTAGAACCCCACCTTAACATTTTATGTACAAATTGTTGTAGATAGAAGTTAAAATAAAACTCTGCCACATTAAGTGGCCCAATTTTTCCACATATATTCTTATTTTGTTGGTAAAGTACATGGGTACATGTGTACATATATGCAAACAGAGCTAGCTACATGGTTTCATCTGAAAACCCAAGAGGTGTAAATGGCTAACTTTATCATATTTATATTGGTGATGTGATCGGCATACTTTATTACTGGTGTTGTGTCAGAAAGAGCATAAATATATGTAAATCTATGGCACTATAACATAAAAAAACCAAATTACAATTTTAAAAGCTAAAATTAATTAAAACTAAATAAAATTAAAGGTAAATACAAACATTCAATAAAATTAATAGTAAGTAGAAACATATATCTAAATATAACTTAAGGATCACCTGTGACTGTTTGCTCACCTGGTTGAAAATAAATGTAATATGTGTTTATAATCTAATGATCAGTTATGTACAGATTGGATTAAGTAAGGTTACAGAAGCTGATATATTAATATTCTTAATGGAGTCTAATTAAACTTTTACCTGCAGTGGTGGCCATCTTTGATTTCTGAACAACATAAAAATATAGATTTGTAAATGACCCTACAAGAAAAACCCAGCCAATTTTGCTTTTAAATGTTTCAATGATTTCAGAGAAATTTTTTAAACATTTCCCAATAGGATATATATATATATATATATATAAATATAAAATATATTATATAAATATATTTATCACATATTTGTACGTTATCCGTACCGTTTTGCATGTGTGATAAACGAAGACGTTCCCGATCCATATCAATGTCCGGGGCAAATAACCGGTTATTGTGCCCTGCGTCAATGACGTCATTGTGACACGTAAGCAAACATCATACAAAAAACCGATAAAACAGAGATGAAAAATATCAATACAAAACGTAAAACTGAGAGTAACATAAGGATATTCAAGGATTGGTTATCAACAGTGGGAAAACGCCGTAATCCTGAATATATTGGAGTCGAGGAGATGTACATGCACCTGGCAAGATTTTTTTTTCAGTGCGCACGAAATTAAAACAGGATTACGAACCCGATTCATTGAAATGTATCCAAGTTTCCATCAGTAGATATCTTAGTGATGGCGAATGTTGATATTTACGCCATCGTATCGACTATTAAGAACTATGAAAATAAAACAGTTACTCTAATTTTCATCAGTAATAACTCTGTCCAGTCAACGGAAACTAATGATAACTCTAATAAGCAAACCGTTATCGTTTTGGCTCCCATTTTGCCCAACTCCAAAATAACATAATTCCCATATTCAAATATCCAGGGAAATGTGACGATCATTTTTTATGACACAAATGATAAGAATTGGAAGTCTGATTTATAATTATTGAAAAGTTATGTTCAATACCCGTGATAAATACGGTGAATTATTTTTTACACGTTATTTATTTTGTTGTTATGTTGATGAATAAACATAAATTCATTTATTCATTTGTAACAATTTATTTATTTCAGTCATGGTTAAATATGTGATAAACAGATTATAGCATAGCCTTTTCCATATAGGTCCTGGTATCATCCCTCGACCCATATCAGCCCGCGGCTGTCGCCTTGGGCTGATATGGAAGTCTCGGGATGATACCGGGACCGATATAGAAATGGCCATGTTATAATCTATATATATAAATATATATATACAAACGTCTAAGCAAGTGACAACCATACAATATATCTGTCCCACTGGATCTCAAAGTTACTAAGGATACTAGGTTATTACTAAATATTAAATATACGTCTGAAAATTAAACCAAACAGTGTTAGAATTAGATTTTGAAGCTGTCAAATTTTTATTCTTCCCTCGACAGGATTTGAACTCACACCATTGATACACTGCAGCACCATTTGCTTAGCCTTATGTCCAGCGCCCTAGACTACTCGACTACATCCACTCCTTATATATATAATAAAAACTATAAAAATGCTTGGAGCTTTCGACTGAGCATATATATATGCAATGGATTTTTGATCAACATATTAAATAAACTTCATCAGTGACTATACAATGATCAAATACAGTTAGGTTTCAATCATGTTTGTAGTTTCTGAGGAAAAGCTTTTTATTGAAATTCCACAAGGTCCAATGTAAAACTAAATAAATAGTTTCCAACAAGTTCCCATGCAGTTGTTACTATCAACGAATTTTCTTCCATATAATAAGTTTGTAGTTTTGGAAAAAGAGACTTGTTTATCTTCCTATGGGTACTTTTATTAAACATTGCACAGAATCATCCACTGATCATTTAAGTGCAGTTTGGATTCAATCAGCTTTAATGTTATGCTTCTAAACTTTATTACTTTAAACTGTCTCTTAATAATTAGGTGGTCATCTTGAAATTTCACTCCAAAAAAATGCACAACTTTTCAAATATCACATTAGGACTATTTACACTATATCAAATTTTAAACCACCAAGTAGCTTATGAATAAAAAGAGCTCAGCCAGTCAATTCTTTTTATTGTTTATTGACTAGTTGTCATGTTGAAATCCAAATTTGAACTAAAATAACAAATTCTGAAAAGTTTCAAAGGCTATTTCAATCAGATGCAGTAGTTTCGGAGAACATTTTACAGAACGATGCACACAAAGTGACAGCAATAGCACTTAATTCTAACAAAAATATAAATAACAACTCTTAACAAATAAATAAATGAAATTTGAATATATACTGAATTCTTTGATATGAATTGAAATAAGTTTAAATAGACCTACAAAGCACTATCAAATTCTAAAATGGGGCTCACATATCAGAATTCTTTGCTAATATCTGTATTATTTTCTGTTAAAACTGCTTATTATTTGACAACTTTAAGAGAAAATGTAAAATACATTCCTTGCGACATTTACTGAATGAATTACTATATTAAACAACATATACCCCATACACAATGAATATATATACAATATACAAAAAAAAATGTATGTATATCGTCCAAAAATATAAAATTTACTTATGTTAGCTTAAGAAACACATAGAAAAGAAAACCTTTGGTGAAATGTTCTGAAAGGTTTCACAGGATTACAATGTACATTGTGTTTATCCTTATAATTGTTAATTTTTATTACAAATATACTTCTCATAAGGAACAACAATGCCAAATATAGTTTCAATTCTTTGTTGGATCTTATCAAAAAGACTTCCATCTCATAAAAGATATAATAGCTACATCAAGCTAGCACTCCAGATGCATTTCCCCATTACAGTCTATGTTAATCTATGAACTATTTACAATTATAATGATGCATTATGGTATATATTATTGCATTACTTTTACTGATTCCTGAGAAGAGGATTTAAAAAAAAAGTAAATTAACACCCCCCTAGCATCCCCAATTAAAGTCTTCCAATGGGTGATGACCTTCATAAGTATCAGTTTTAATCCCCTCATCCCAAAGATTATCACAGATTATTTAAGTTTGATTTGCTTGAAAGTTCTCCAGAAGAAAATAAAAATATTGGAATTTATGAATAACCAAAGATCTGATACAATTTGTAAATCAAAGGTTTATAAATAGTAGATTACGTTGGCTATTATTAAATATATACATGTATTGTATAGGTAAACAGTTTTCTTGTCAATTTCCTTACATTGCTATAATCCATCAGAAATGGTATGCAAACGAGCATTGCTACAATGACTGCTGCAAGGTTGCTGCAATGTTGCATTTTCCTTAGTTGCTGGAAGGTAATTGCAGCAAAGTTTTGCTGTTGCCTAGCTGAAGTCAGTATGACATTGTTAACCAAACAAGAATGGAAAATTTCCAGAATAATCCAAAAATTGGACATACATAATTCTAAACACGGTTCTTTCTATTGACTTCTGCTTGCAGAATTGTATTAACAAAGTCTGCAAGGCATTTCTAAATAGTTCTAGCCTGGACTGCAAAAAATTAACTACCATTTTGAGGGGATGTTACTTTGTAACACCTGAATTCAGTTCCATAAGTATTAAGTATGGATGCCCATATTGACAAAATGTTCAATTGAAAAAAAATCCCCTTGATTTCAAATAATATAGAGCATCAAAGTGAGCCTCTTTTTTCTGATTTCATTAGTTTTCTATAAATAAATTACATTGTCATTACATTAAATATATTTCAATCTGCATCTTTGTAATCTGTTGCCCAGGTAAAATTGGTAATTTTTGATGCACTCCTCCTTCTAAGAGACAAGTTGGCTGAGGCACTGTTATTAGATGATACTCCTGTAGCCCAGGGCAATAGCTGATCTAAACCAGCTTGTAGTATGCTGTCATAAACTTCATCCCTGTACACGATAGCTCCAAACATAAACACCTATAAAATACAATTCATACCATGCAGTGACAGGGATCAAACTTAACAGGGGCTCTGTAGCCCAAAACTACTAAAAATTTGGCCTGGGCCCCTGATAAAATTTATGACTTTAGCTGGATACTGAAATTTTGAATATTTCATGTGCAAAGTGAGTTGTTGGGACCCAAGAATTTTTGCTGAGCTACTAAAATTGTTCTTTTAGGGATCCAGCTGGCAACTGCAATGAAATTGTTAAATTTTGTCCCTGAATGAAAAGACAACAATTTTACACATTGTCAAATCTCTAGGTGAATACATCGCTAATCCTGACAGTAAAGAAAAGCCTCACCACTATATCCTGTTATATAACAACTCTACATTTTGTAGATATGTCACTTGTATTCTGACAGTTAAGAATAGATAGCCTGAACACTACATCCTGTTATATAATAGCTGCACCTTTTGTCTATCAATCAGATACAAATTTAATTGGCAAATTGTCTGCTTTCTAATTTTATTTGTTTTCTAATGCAGTAAATTAAATTTTGCAATAAAGTAATAATTAGACAGATAACACTGCATTACTTCCTCACCTGACACAATGACTTACTGTTTGATATGAGGTAGAAAGATGATTTCTCCCATTATTATGGCATTTTAACACCGCTGAATGTCTCGTGCCTTTCCCCGCATTAATTTCAAATTTTGAAATAAAGTTTGTGTTAAATAATGGAAGAAACAAATTCTCCTTCAGTTGCCTGTGGGTTACGATATTTCTCCACTCTCGAAAGTTAAATTTAAAATGTTAACCAGACGGCTTGTGGTTAAAATTTTTAATTTAACTCTCTTGAATGGAGAAATATCGTAACCTACAGGCAACTGAAGGAGAATCTATATTTAAATACAAAATACATGTATTACAAAATAATCTTCACTGTAGAATTTCTATTTTTAAAATTGTATTTGTACCTACAGTACATATAAAACTACATGTATATATAAATATATATGTGATACATGGTCCATACTAACAATGGTTTCAAATATAGTGCTCCATACAGTATCAACTAAAAGGTAGACAAAATGTTTTAAAAATTATTTTGACACTAAGCCAAAGGCCATTCAAATACTGTATATATGTCGTGTACAAGTTGTGATTTTGTGCATGTTATAACATGTACAAAATAATTGTACATGTTATAACTTGAACAATGCAAAAATACAAGTCATAACATGTACAAAATTAGGTCGTACATGTTATAACATGTACAAAATATTACTCAAAAATGGCTTTAACTTGTACAATATATGAAAATAATTTTAAATCTGAAGTAATGAAGAGCAATAATCAAAAGCAAAAGAAACATAATATACAGCATGCATAAATTACTACATTTTGTACTTTACCATTCCAGAAACCAGCTGTGCTTACTAGTTGCTACATGACAAAGACATATGGCACTTAGAGTTTCACATAGCTTTCAACCTTCAACATTTACACCTACCAGACTTGCAATTTCCTTTCTTACATTGACAATGCACAAAACCTTGCCCTCCACTCAACAATATCTTACTCATTATATCTCTCAAACTCATATCACTCACTGGGACTTCAGACACATCTAAAGTGGCATTTGCAACAAATTGAACCTGATTTCTACTCATATATCCTTTTATTTGTCCCACTTTAGTACCAATCTTATAGCCACCATGTTCATTTACATTCATCACAACACCTTTTATGTTTCTCTCATCGGTAGGGCCCTTATCAACAGACGGAAATGGAATGATAACATTGTCACCCTTGGAGAAAACAGTTAATTTTGTTTTTGTGTTCTTTGTCAAGGAATCGGCTTGCACCTGTTGGCCAGATATGGCCCTCTTTCGTGCACGTTTGATGTCAATATTTGCAATTTCAGACAAACTCTCACTAGAATCGACAGGAGGAATATCACCCCTAGAAAGTGTCCTATTACGAAGATTTATGCAAGAAGGTGTCATGGCGATACCATCTTCATTAACACAGCTTAATTCAATGACGATGGTTTCTGTTTCTAATTCTATGGTGGGTTCATTGTTGTCTGTTGAATTATGTGCGGTCACCTGACCATCAGTGTCAGTGTTTGTGTCAGAAATATTATCCGTCTCGGACATTGTAGCGTCAGTTTCAGTCTCAATGTCAGTATTATGTTCTGTCTCGGAAATAGCGGTGTCAGTGTAAGTATTGTCAGTGGATACAGAATTTGCTTCAAATATTGCTTGTAAGTCTTCTTCTGTTTGAATATCTGGAAGAAGATCTCTGGGAATTGACAATGAGCTCAATCCTACTTTTGGATCAGAACCAAATAGAGCTTTATATGGAGATTGCCCTATCACACGATGGTATGATCGACTTTTCTGAAATTGGATAAATCTTAATCGTTTAGAACATTGTGTAGAATTATTCTCACTGAGCCATTATAAAAACTGCTCAACTTATCATTAACTGTATCAAAATGAAAAAAAAAAAGAGCAAAAGCTAAAAAAAATAATATACAATTGATGATAATAAGTTAACGAAATTATGTTGTGATAATGGAAGCGTATCTTTTGTTCTTTATTTTCAAATATTGTACAAGTTAAAGTCATTTTTAAGCAATATTTTGTACATGTTATAACATGTACAAGCTACTTTTGTACATGTTATAACCTGTATTTTTCGATTGTTCAAGTTATAACATGTACAATTTTCCTGTACATGTTATAACTTGTACAAAATTGCAACTTGTACACGACATATATATTAACAACTTCACACAATGTCTGTTATATACAGGAAGTAATTTAGCAACTTAAATTGCTTTTTGATGTAACAGTTTTTTCTTAATTGCCTTCTTATCAAGAGCATTGTAGAGTGCTCTAGTGTAGATCTGCTTTCAATTGTTTTATAGGCATATTTATCAAAAAGTGTACATAAAAACCATTGGATTTGACCTTGAATGAATCTATCAATTGACAAGCTCTGGAGAAGAGTAAAATTAAAATATAAATAATAGTGAAATAGGCAAAAACACTTCAGATACTCCAAAATCAATTATAATTTTAAAGATAAGATAATTTGATTGAAGTGGTTTCTCAAGATCGTCAGATAAGTTTGTTATAACCTGCTTGTATTCATACACAACATAACAATTATTCTGTTACATAACAGTTATATATTATACCTACTAACAGTATGATTTGAAAATTGTTGACTGGTTTTTCTAGGCAGCAAATAAAATTATTTAATTAGACATTATTAATCAGAGAAACTTCACTGGATTATTTGCTCTGACAGTGGAAGCAATGATTTTTTTGCTTTTGGAGAAAATTGGTAAAACTGGATTTAATTGTGTAATGCATAACATAATGCATAGAAGTATTCCAATAGCATTTTTATTTTAGGAAAACAATATTCTTCCTTCACATAATTCTCTACGTTAACTATAGGTTTGTTAGAGCCTGCATGACTCTGTTGGCTATTCATTCATGGTTCAATTCAATTCATATTTCCATAAACAATGTCCTGAGGTTGTGGTCATCCCGGTATTCTGACTAACACAAGAATGAAAGCTTTGTAAAGGACCATACAATGATTATTTATATACAGTTTGGGTTCAATCAATATTCTAGTTTTTAAGCAAAAATATTATTGGGATTCTGAAAAGGAAATACAATTTGTAAAACAATTATACAGGGACATGTTAGAAACATTAGTATAATGCAACATTTCCATCAGGAAAGATTTGAAAAGAAGAAGTAAATCCATATTTAATATAAAAACACTTTATTTTGAGAAGAGTTTGAAGATACCAAAGGGGTAATCAGAATCAGTAAATCAAAGAACAGACAACACAATGGCCAAAAGAAACAGGACAAACAACAATTTACAAAACATACACATAAAACTAAAGGTCGAGTAAAACGAACCCCACTAAAAACAGGGGGTGAACTCGGGTCCCCCGGAAGGGTAAGCAGTTCTTGCTCTACTATATTCATGTGGCATCATTGTATTGCAAAAGTTACTGAAACTATCAATGGATTTTTGTGTTTAACCTACCAGTATGTACATTGATTGCCTCCCTTTTATCCTTAACAAAGTTAGTTTCTCAAACGATTGATTAAGTTTGTGAATAAGCATTTTTACACTATAAGATATATTGTAAGTTACCTTATCTCCAACAACCTTAACTTCTATAGACATACCACTACCAGGTAGAATTGAGTACGGCTTAGCCTAAAACAAAGAAAACGTAAGAAAAAAATCATGCTTTAAATTGGAAAGGCATATGTTAGTTGTAATACAATAGCAAATGCCAGCTGTCATTAGACCTGAAAATGCCAGATGTCATTAAAATAGCAAATATCAGCAATCGTTAGAATATCAAATATCCGCTGTCATCATGAATAGCAAATGTAAACTGTCATTAGAATGGCAAATGTCAGCTGTCATTAGAATAGTAAATGTTAAATGTCAGTTGTTATCAGAATGGTAAATATCAACTGTCATTAGAATAGCAAATGTCAGCTGTCCTTAGAATAGCAAATGCCAGCTGTCCTTAGAATTACAAATGTCATATGGCATTAGAATGGAAAATGTCAGCTGTCATTAGAATGGCAAATGTCAACTGTCCTTAGAATTACAAATGTCATATGTCATTAGAATGGCAAATGTCAGCTGTCATTAGGATGGTGAATGTCAGCTGTCATTAGAATGGCAAATGTCAGCTGTCATTAGAATGGCAAATGTCAGCTGTCATTAGAATGGCAAATGCCAATTGTCAATAGAATCACAAATGTTAGCTGTCATTAGAATGGCAAATGTTAGCTTCAATTACAGAAATTCACTTTAATCAGTCTTGCATAACATTCCATCTTTTGCCCTCGTTATTTACATATCAATAAGTGTTCAAGAGATAACAAAAATAAGGGATCAATATCAACTTTTGAACCAACTTGTCCCATCGGACAAGTAAAAGTTAAATTTTACTTGTTTGACAGTTTTACTTACTAGTAACATACACGACCAATTTCAGGGATAAAACTTAACTATTTTTTACTAGGGTCCAGCTGGGCTATTGACTTTTAATTTCTAGGGGCACAGCAATATATTTAGAGGCCCAGTTTTTTTCAGTTGATGTTAAAGAAAAATGAAAACATTTGGACAAGAAGTGTTCATTTTAAAAACCCATTTATTCAGGTAATACAGGCTTTTTAAATACTTGAATTTTTTACTCTTGAATGGAAATGGGTATGCAAAAAGGTTCCAGAGATGTTGAATTTGTTTTGTCATACAATAGATCCAGCAATAATTAAATTTAATCAGGTATTGTCCTGATCCATCTGACCTATAAAAAAATACAAATTTTGTAAGGAATGCATTTTTTGGTGATGTCAGACTTGTATGACATTTGAAGTCAAATTAGACAGGGAGTCTTCATGTGACTGAGTAAAAATATGTCGGTCAGTACACATACAGTGCATAGTTTCCGGTGGATGTAACTGAATATACCGTATATCTGGATTTTTTCGCGTCAAGATTTTTTCGCGATATTCAGTCAAAATCAGCAGGTTAATTTTTGGCTGACTGACAAAATCCTCGCTAAAAATAAACCTACGGCAAAAGGATTATTAACTATATATAGATCATTATAACAACAATTTGAAGAATATTTGTTTCTTTTGGTATTATATACACATAAAAACTCAGGTTAATCGAAATTTCAGAGCGAGTACATTTCTTTTGTTTTCGGTATTTAGATGAACCTTGAGACCACGCAGTTTGATATTATTCGATCCCAGCAACAATAACAAAATTAAAAAATTAAAATAACACTCTCAATAATAATAATTCATGTAATAACCATTTTAAATGTTGTTTTAATCAACTTTATTACGATTGTAAACATTTGATTGTTTTAATTATTGTCGAGTGTAGGCTCGGCTTGGTAAATCAGCGACACAGATCTCAGGTTCAATATTTAATTGTTCTTTATTAATCGTAATTAATGTTTAATAATCAAGTCATAGCTGAATTTGACTAATTAACACAAATTATGACAAGTTTATCCCTCTACCTGTAATTGTTAAGTAAACAATTATCTCTTGGTAATCTGACATTTATCACACCTTGCAGTAAGCACATTCAACCGTAACATACATGTACATCTGTCAATTAAATTGCCATGTTATTTTCTTATTATTTTCGGGGAATTTTCCGCAGAGTTTAATTTCCTCGTTTTTTAACAGCTGCGAACATAGCGAAAATTAGCCACACATGAAAAAAAACCTGATATATGGTATGAAAATATCTGTGCTCATTTTAGTTACTTATTCCTTTTACTGTATGTGTATACAGATACAAAATGCATTGTACCGGTATTTTCAATTGTTTATATTTGTAAACAAGTAAAAGGTAGCAGTCAACTTATTTCTTATTAGACGTTTAAAATTCAACTGGATAGGTAAAACACAACTTGTCAACATTATGTCGATCTATTCCAAAAATAGCTTGATATAATCTGATTGGCCGATTAAGTAGAACGAAAAAACAGTGCCATATGATTGGTCAATATTATTAAAGTAAGTTAAATTTAGTACAGGGAAATTACACGGAATGAAAGTTACAGAATAACAAACACATTTTTCGATTTTAACAAACCCACAAAAAAGAGGTGTTTGCCTAGAATTCAGTTCATTACTCCAAAGGTAATCTGTTTAAGGCCAATAACAAAAATATTTCAGGAACAAATATACATTTGAGTTATTACCTTAGCAAGAGCAGTAATATCTGCCAGTGGTATGACAATATTCTTCTTTGACGGAGTTCTTGTTCTTTCAAAGCACAGAAAGCTGAAATAAATAAACTCCAAAGTTTTATATTCAAGTTACTGCATTTAAAAAAAAAATCTTTCAAGTAATTTAATTTCCAGAAATTTAACTGAAAAAAAAATTCAGGTGGCTTCATGATTTGGTCAATAAATCACCATATTTGAACAATTCTATGGTCTTCAAAAATCATTTGGTCAATTCTAGTAATATAATATAAGAAATACAGAATATGAATTCCTTTATATTACCTTCGAGTTAAATATAGTCTTCCATTTTTAAATGCTGATAAAACAGATTTGTCCTTGTTGATAAGTGAACATCTTTTACCACCTTGCCAGCCTGCAAAAAGAATACTACACATGCAAAATAGGGCAGGAATATAGTTTCACTTTTAAAGTCATGGGGAGATCTACTATGCAAGACTTCACATGATTTGTACCTTGATCCCCTGATCCCCCAACACCTACAACAAATTACCATGATTCTCACAATTCAATCCATTATCAAACCAGTTTAGGGTAAATTATTGGTAACTTAAAAATCTATAAAATCTTGAACACATATTTAATAGTTAGTTTATCTCACTACATATCTTAGAATTTTATTTCAACATACAATAAGCATATTTACCTAAATAGCAGAGAATAAAAATAAAAAAACTAACACACACACAAAAACAACTAATTTTAAATCTATAGAACAATTTTACAAAAGGAAGTGCATTTTCATGGGAACATCAATTTCTTTGGAGAGAATAATAAAAGAAATGACACCATGCAAAATCTAATGCAATCATAGATGGATCTCACGATAAAATTAAATGGCAACATAACATTGGTGGCCCAGTGGTTAAGGACTGACATCTGACCATAAGTCTAAGATCACTGCCGGGGGTTGAACACTGATCCCACCTCATATTGTGGAAACAGTAAGACCTCATTGTCAAATCTCATATATATTTTGACACATGTAAAATCTTGTTAAAACAATAAAGATCAACCAGAGGAAACAAAAAAAAACAACAATGATGCACAATTTATGACTCTAGTCATACCATTCAATATACCACAATTAATTTAGGGGCCTGAGTCGCTGGGATCTAACAACTCATACAAGCCTATCACCAATACGGCGTGGGTTCGCGCCCGGCTTTGTAAATTACATAAAAGGGTGCACTCAACTCGCAACCGCAAGTGATAAAGTTTACCAGTTGCTTGCCCATGGTCAGTGGTTCTCTCCGGGTACTCTGGCTTCCTCCACCATTAAAACTGGTCACCATGATATAGCTGAAATATTGTTGAAAGTGGCATTAAACACCAAAAATCAATCAATCAATCATCAATTAATTAGTTCAGCTGTATAAACAGGGGAAATAACTCATCTAAATAGTTCCTTCTAAATATGCAACAGAATGTATATCTTAAGCCATATTAGCAAGACTGCAAAATGTAAATATGTACCTAAAAAAAGAAAAGAAATTTTAATAAGAAATCTATTTCTCTCATTCATACCTATAACTGGACACTCTGAGTTGGGTAAGGAAAATAACTGACAGAATTCTTTATCTGTGTCCTTTATCTTCTTACTTTCTGAAGGTGCTTCAGTATCTTCTGAAGATTTGTCTGTTAATAAGTACTGCAAATCACAACAATATTTTTTTTTTTTATTAAATTGCAGTCTAATAATTATAAAATATTGGGAAAAAAATATACACATCATCCATGTTTTTTTAAGAATATCAAAATTTCAATAGAGGTTTGTCAAAATACAGTAAGCTTGTCATATTAAAGGGTTAGGGTTATGGTGTTTGATGCCACTTTCAACAATATTTCAGTTATATTGTGATGGTCAGTTTTATTGATGAAGGAAACCAGAGTACCCGGAGAAAACCACTGACCTGTCACAAGTCACTGACAAACTTTATTACAAAATGTCATATTAAATGTGATTTCTTACCTGATTAATTTCTGACTTGACAAAATGTTTTTCATACTGAGCAGTTGTTGGTAACTGTTGCCATGTCTTATAAGATGAATTATACTTTTTTTTAAGTCGTGGATATTTATTGTAGAAGTAATTGATGATAAAAACTTTAATTCCCATAGATATACCTGTATAAAAAATAACAATTTCAGATAGAAATATTCTTTTGTTCTTTCAATATTCCTCAGTGTAAATCAAATTCCGCATTATATGAGGCAAAACCAAAACATGCATAATTAAAATAAAATTATTGTAGTTCTGTGGTTAAATATAGATCATTCTAAGCAGTGAAATAGCATATACATTTTGTTATGAGTCTATAATATTCAAAATTCTATCAAAATTTGAACTAAATCTCAAAATGTAAATTAAAGCTGAAATTCAAACTTTATACAATACAATTTTCATACTGAATGTTTTTACAATAATATTGGATACATATTTTGGTTGGGGGTTTCTTAATATGGGTAAAAAAATGGTGCCGGTACTTGAAAGTTTTACGACAGAAAAGACATATTGTAATAGAATAGGGGGAAAACAACATCTAAATCAATCTTTCATTCATTTAAGTTTTATACCTTAATGTCTGTGGGGCTGTAGTTGTCATGATTGTATGGTAGTTGGATTAACAACTACCTGTGCAATCAGTGCCTATCACTACTAATGTTGTGAGTTCGAACCTCATTCATGACGAGGTGTATTGGATACAACATTATGTAATAAAGATTGTCAGTGACTTGTGACACGTCGTTTGTTTTCTCCAGGTACTCTGGTTTCCTCCACCAATAAAACTGATGGCCACGATATAATTGAAATATTGTTGAAAGTGGGGTTAAACACCATAAATCAAACCAAATCTTTAATGTTCCACTGGATTTTTGTTATATAAACATTTAATTAAATTATCATCACATATAAACATCAATGTTTAATTTGGAGACAATCTTATTATCTTTTTTTAATAATGATAAATTAAGAAATTATCAAAATTAGAACAGTTTATTATCTTGATTAGTAATTTACAGTAGCTTAAATTAACAGTTAGTAGACTACCAATAAACCATGTTTATTTTGGCTTTATAATAAAAACATGACACTCACCAATATAATGACTATAGTCAGAAATTGAGGTAGTCAAAGAGAAAATGAACCCAATAGTCAACATGGTAAATAACTTCCTGGTTACAGGTGTCCTCCAAGACAGTAAACTAAAATGAAAAAATATGTGAATTCTAAACACTAGTCAGGGTTTCGTAGAATCCTATGTTCTGACTTATTACAGCAAATTAGATTGATGCTACAGTAAAACCTGTCTTAACATAACCCCGAATAAACCGGAATCCTGTAGAAACCAAACTTTATATAAAGTCTCAATGTAGTTAATCTTTTTGTAAATTTAACTTGTATAAACTGAACCTCTGTCTATTCCGAACACAAAAATTAGTCCCAATGAGGTTCTGTTTAGACTGGTATCACTGTATTACGCAAGTTCAACAATAAATATTTTCAAATTCATTATTTCAAAACTTAAATTTTATTATAGAGAATCGAAGCTTCTGACAGAATATCAAGAAATTATTAATAATTAATATACAATACTTGTGCACTGTCGAAGCATATAGGTAATATGTGTATGAGGCTTAGAAACAGGGGGAAAGGCGAGGCTTTGTCAAGCCTTTTCCCACGTTTCGCGCCGAATACACATATTTACCTATATGCTTTGACAGTGCACATGTATTGTATTTATCCTGCAATTTTAAATCATAAATAAACGTCTGCTGGACTATGATAAAAGTATTTGAAATAATTTTGTGTATGTATTTGAAAACAATATCCCCCGATGTGCCCCGATGAGTTTGCCAAATATAAAATTTGTATTCTATTTATAACTGACCAATATCAAAAAAAATATTGGGCAGGCTATATTGGTCGGTAAATGCTGTCATTGCAGGATAAATATACAATACTTGTGCACTGTCGAAGCATACAGGTAATATGTGTATGAGGCTTAGAAATGTGGGAAAAGGCGAGGCTATGCTGAGCCTTTTCCCACGTTTCGTGCCGAATACACATATTTACCTATATGCTTCGACAGTGCACATGTATTGTATTTATCCTGCAATTTTAAATCGTAAATAAACGTTTACTGGACGATGATAAAAGTATTTGAAATAATTTTGTGTATGTATTTGAAAACAATATCCCCCAATGTGCCCCGATGAGTTAGCCAAATATAAAATTTGTATTCTATTTATAACTGACCAATATAAAAAAAAATATTGGGCAGGCTATATTGGTCGGTAAATGCTGTCATTGCAGGATAAAATCAATTACAATCTTACCTCTGTATTTTTTCTAAGCTATCAGCAGCTGTTCCTAATCCATTCTGAAAAAAAAAAAAAAAATGTCATATCAGAAAATTTTATTATTAAATTTGAACTAAACATCCTGATAGAAGCACTCTTAATTGAAAGAAAAGTTCAAGGGAGCATTCCATATATAGCATTAAAATATTGAATATTATTGTTTTGAAATGAATCAACATATGCAGTCTTCAAAATAAAATTGTATGCACATCTAAAAGTGTCACTAGAATGAAAAGTGCTTTAAAGGTTGTTTTTTTTCTCTCAAACTGCATAAATTAACTTTGATATGAAAATGCAAATTTTTCTAATAATTTTTAATATCATTCAAATGAATAAATTACAATCAGACACATTTTACATGTACCAAGTATTATTTCACATGACACAAATAATCAGAAAAAATATGTTTAATTACCTGAACTTTTCTAGCTACTAGTATTACAAGATTAAATTTATCTGATAGTCCAAGATTGTCATCCTCCTTTGACTGTGAAGATAAAAACAATGTTATCACAGGGTTAAATTTATCTGACAATCCAAGACTGTAGAAAATATATCAATACACACTTTATTTATTCACCTGATTAATTTAAATGGGAAAGAAACCAATCATAAGATGTGTGTTTATCTCAATCAATCGATTGATTGATTTGATTGATTTTTGGTGTTTTAACGCCACTTTGAACAATATTTCAGCTATATCATGGCGACCAGTTTTATTGGTGGAGGAATCCAGAGTACCCGGAGAGAACCACAGACCATGGGCAAGCAACTGGTAAACTTTATCACTTGCGGCTGCGAGTCGAGTGCACCCTTTTATGTAATTTACAAAGCCGGGCGCGACCCCACGCCGTATTGGTGATAGGCTTGTATGAGTTATTAGATCCAACGACCTAACTCATTGAGCCACCCGGGCCCCTTCAATCAATCGATGTAGAATATTACTTTTTTAGTAAGTAATTATAATTATGTTGTTAAAGCAATACATTATGATCGGGGTTCCTTCCCCTTTCAATTCAAATCGTATGCACTCACACACGGGTGAAGAGTCTATCACCATAGCCTAAATTAATATGTAATAATACACTATTATATTGTTATCATAGTTTAATTAAAATTTCACATCCAGATATTGCCAAAGATGGCATTAAAAAATATATATATTGTTTCTTCTGTAAAACATTATCCAACATTGGTGGCCTTTATGAATCTGTGATTTTAAAGTACTATATAAAGAACACCAGAGCTGTCAACCCTCCCGTTTTTCGTGGGAGCCTACCGATTTTTGGCCATGTCTCCCGACCTTCCGCATCAGTACCGTTTTCTCCTGAGATTCGTTTCGCACAGAAATTCTATAAATGTCGTTCTTTTCGTTTTTTTTTTAACCGGATCTAGAAAATGATAATGGAACAGCCATGTAGCCTTCCATGTATAATTGTGTGATTATAATGGCTGTATATTGGCGGGAGGGACGTTTGTTAATGTAATAGCAGTATAAATGGCATCCAAACGACAACGTGAGCATGAGACTGATGTTGAAGAGGACAACCACAATCGCACCGGCGTCACTGCGAAAAAGAAATTGCTAACAAAATTTAAAGGGTGCTATTCATCCGAATTTCAGTGTTTAACCAAGTCAACCAAAGGGCCCTATTTTGCACAAATGCAAAATTTGTATCTCTGATTTCAGCATTTCTCACGGAAGTCGGGATGACTGTAATGTGTAAATGCATGAATTTCTTATCAGCGACACTAGGCAATAAATACAGGCACCATATATGTTTTACATATAATTTATTTCACAATTTTATAAACCTCCCTTGAAAAAATTGAAAACTCCCTGAAAAAATGCCCAGATATCTCCCCGAGATAAAAATTTTGGGTTGGCAGCTCTGGAACACCCATTTACTATTTGTATTGATATGCAAATAATGTATACTTATTGACTTGCTATTCCCGAATACACAGTCTATAAGTATTTTATTATACCATAAAACATTAGACTCATAGTTGAATGATCACCTGAAAATGATAAAGACCAATAAAATCACGCATCTTTTGCCAGTATTTTGCATTATAAATCTGAATATTGTCTCATGGACATTTTTATGCTATTTCCCCAGTCATTCATACGAGTTTGATTCTTTTGAGAAAGTAGACTTAAACATAAATTTACATGGTGACTACAAGTCTTATGAAAATTTTGAAATTTTAAAATTTTGTGAAAATTTTGAAATTTTTAACTTTAAAAATTTTTTTTTTTTAATTTTAGAATTTTGAAATTTTATGAAATTATGAAAACTGAAATTTTTGAAATTTTTTGAAAATTTTGAAATCTTGAAATCTTATGAAAATTTTGAAATTTTAAACAAAAATTGAAATTTTGAAATTGTTTAATTTTTTTTAGAATTTTTGAAATTTTGTGAAAATTTCAGAGTTTTTGTTTTGACTAATAGAATCTAACACCGGTGACATCATCGTTGTTTGATTATTTTTCTTATACAGATATCCCCGCAAATTTGTTTTTTATTCTTTGCGGTGAAATTCTGTTATGGTGTGTGTTATTCGGTGACATATCATGAAATGAATATATTTGGCAATGAACAAGCACGTCACCTTTTTATAGAACAATTTGACTGGGTACATCCATATAATTTTATTCTCTGACATTTCCCTGACCTACATTTGACTTGTGTTTACATGTACCATATTTACATGTATGTTTATATTCGAAGACGACCGCATCACAACCATCACTGAAATAATATGCACAATGTGAAAGAAACAAATCACGAACGCTTCAAATTGCAATAATATTTAAAATTCGACTTTCATGTCACAATAAATATAACAACAGTAAAGAAAACGTTTGTTTTTAAACGAACAAATCAACACAAACGCTGTTATTAAAAATGTATGTCATTTCACTGTGATGTCAATAACTCGGACAGCTGATTGATTAAGTGAACAGGAAATCGACAAGAGCCAACTGTTGACAAAAATCATACGCAATATACACGTTAAAAAATTACACAAATTAAAGAGTTTTAAAAGATTGATTAGACTGGCTAACGTTATGTTTTGTAAAGCATATTTTATTCTAATCACATATACAAACAATATTAACAAAGGATCACAAGAAAGTTATAATATAACACTGAAAAATCTTGAAGCGATGATTACTTTTGGCGGATAACAGGGCGTGTAGCTTGTCTTACACCAGGGGGTGTAAGACAGAAAAATCTTTTCCCGTGAAAATTGAGAACTACTTTATCCACTGTGTAAGAAATTGAAATCTGAGTGCTCCGAATAAATATAAAACTTTTATCCAATCCGGTCGCGGAACTAAAAATCTGTGAAAACGATTCCCATTGCCAGTCCATAGTCTTAAAAACAATGGACTGCTCAATACTCAAACAACTGTAAAAGGAGAAAAATAGCAATTTTAATGTAGAAAATTTTGTAGTGATGTTCATATACTGAGGTATAATAATAATTTCTTATTGCATAATTTCCCATCTTGGATCTATTCTTCTAGTATTATACCATTAGATGAAGTTCTCCCTTAATACAGAGAGAGATGTCATGGTCGTGACCGTGTGGTAGTTGGATTTACAACAACCTGTGTAATCAGTGGCTATCACCACTGCAGCTGTGAGTTTGAATCCCACTCATGGTGAGTTGTACTTGATACATTGTACATCATTATTTAATATAAAGTTTGGCAGAAACTTGTGGCAGGTCTGTGACTTTCTCCAGGTTCTCTGGTTTCCTCCACAAATAAAACTGACCACCATGATACCACTGAAATATTGTTAAAAATGGGACTTAACACTGTAACCCTAACCACT
The DNA here is from genome assembly GCA_002080005.1 of Gigantidas platifrons. Classification (NCBI taxonomy): domain Eukaryota; kingdom Metazoa; phylum Mollusca; class Bivalvia; order Mytilida; family Modiolidae; genus Gigantidas; species Gigantidas platifrons. The sequence continues at coordinate 454,103 of MJUT01057246.1, forward strand.
AATACTGTTGTTTACAAACATAAAACACATATTTAAACATAGCATACATCCTTCAAAATTGCACACTTCAGAGCAATACAATATTTCAAAGCTTATACTACACAATGTACTTTACTTTCACATTTTTCAAACTTTTTGTTATAAACATAGGATTGATGAGGATCTTTGTTAATACTAAATTTTATTTATTAGCTCATACCTTCAATTCCTCTACTGGTTGGAAAAAATTGAACTTGACTTGAAAACCTCTGAAAAAGATAATCTTTAGTTCTTCTATTCTACATGTAGCTATACAAATCAAACAATTTACAACACTTTCTACAGAACTTCTTTACATTTAGTTTTTCATTCCTACAATTAAGAATGTAAGTAAAAAACAAAAGTTTTATTTAAACATTACAAAAAGAGTCCTACTTAATGAAAACAAAAATGTATAGAAATATGAATCTACTTTTGTTGTTATCAATCAATACTCAATCGATTTTGTTTTTTTCAATTTACATGTTTCTGTATTTCAAACAAATTATAAGCAATTTCTATTTAAGAAATACGTCATGGAAGTCAGAATGTGTTTTGAGTTTTAACATCGCTTGGCGAATATTAGCATTTTATCCCAAGCCTGAGGCAAGGGATAAAATTTACTAATATCTGCCAACCCATGTTAAAACTCAAAACACATTCTGGCTACCTTGAATTATTTCGATTCTGATATGTCTAAGAGTACAAATACAGTAGTATACTTTGATTGGAAGACGATATTTTATATTTATACTTGCCGACAATGTCGCACAAATTTATGCTGCCAAATTCGAGCAGATGATAATTCATCAACATCTACATTTACAATAGGAAAGTCAGTCACATGCACCGGCGCATGTGCTATTGAGATTATACCCATTCGATAAATTGCTTGTTTGTTTACAAAGTGATAGAAGGACGTCATGCTAAAATTTGTATTATCTAACAACTGGAATAAAATTATATACACTACTTACAGATAGTTTAAATAACTAATGATCATTCTAAAGAACAGGCAGAATAATATCACAGACATCAAACATCCATTCCATACTGAAACTAGGTAGACCTAAAATTAAATAAAACAAATAAAATTAAATGCATATGGTGCATGGGAGATAACTCTAGCAATTATTAATATTTAGGTGAAATATAACCTTCTAGTAACAAAAACATACTGGAAATAAATTTATAGTGCTCTAATAGTCATGATAGTAATGATAGTAATGATAGTAATGATATGCTTAATTGACTTCTGATGTCTTGAATGCACATTTAATTCATGAACAAATCAATAGTACTTCTATTTTAATACAATAAAATTAAATTGTGATAATCTGAACCACAACAATTCACTCTAGAACGGATCAGACGAAGGTGAAAAATTGTACATGTATAATCAATTATAGGAGTCGAAATAGGCTGTTGGATTTCAGAGTAGGCAAAAATGAAGGCCATTTAAAAAATGAAATTTCCCTAAAACCAATTTTTAAATGGATGTTTTTAAGAAACTCTTGGCAACTTTTTAAAAAGTTTTCTGTTGGGTCTCACCTATTTCTTGAATTTATTAAGTATTAAAAATTATCAAGAAGTATTTTGTTCTTACAAGATTGGATTCATTGAATAAGATTGAGTGTCTCATACAAACCAAGAACATAAGCAATGTATAAGATGGTGTTCTCCATGCTAGTAACTGTTGTATCCCAGCAGCCGTATCCAAGAATGGCTTTAAATCTGTTTCTAAAATACGTAAATGTATGATATACATGTATTACGTTTGTAGATTCTCATTATCTGGATTTCATTTTGTATGTAAAAATGCTAAACTTTCTATACAATTGTCAAAGTTCATTGATAGGCAGAAATGTATTTTATAGACATACATTCTTAAAATCATCTTCACTAGCCAAGGGTTACGATCCGCTCTACTCATCTTCACCCTTGGCATCGTTAGACGGATTTTTGAGGTCACACGGTGACGGTTTATATGTAATGCAGCTAGTGGTAGCAGCAACCAATCAGAACACGCTTTACAAAAAGCACATGTTCTGTAGGAAAAATGTCAACAAAATAAAAATGGATGAGATTTGCAGGTTTTGCCACGAGTTACTACCAAAAAAACACAGAACAATTTTTGGGAACACGTTTTCTGTTTTCAAATCAGCCATATTAATAATCTCGAGTCAATTTGCAGGGCATTCAAACGAAAGGAAATGAAAGCCTCGCGTCGATTGGCTGAAAATGACGTCATTACAAGGGGCATAACTGTCAAAATCCAGCAGATGGCAGTGTGCAGGAATTACGAAAATCCGTCTAACGATGCCAAGGGTGAAGATGAGTAGAGCGGATCGTAACCTTTTGGCTAGCGAAGATGTCTTACAATATACAACAACTGCATCGATGATGTAATGATTAGCATGTTCGTCTCAAGTGAGGTAGATCGTGGGTTTGAACCACGATTGGGTTAAACCAAAGACAGTAAAATTAGTATTTGCTGCTTCTCCACTCACTATGCAGCATAAAGGAATAAGAGCAAAGACTGGTTGGCTCGGAATAGGGATAATGTGCCAGAGTGGAGTGACATGTCGACCCGCTGACTGTTGTTTCAGTAAGTTAGCACTATTAAAATCCAATTAAGAGTTTTGGTCTAGTACCAAGCAAATGTCTTCTTCATCATCATCAAATATAACTTGTTCTTACCATGATATAGCTGACAAATTGCTCACTTGACGTTAAACAACAATCACTCACACACATATACAAACACTGGTGTACTTTATGTGACCTTTCTCTAATATTAAGTTATTCGTGCTAAATAGAATCTAGCAGTAAAATGTTTTGCGAGTCTTTCCTATTGATAATTATTTTAATAAACAGAATATATACCTATTTAGAGTTTCAAAATACAATAAATATTGCGATCGGAAGTTATCTAGCAGTCAACAGTCCTGTACAAACAAGTTATTAAGGTGATTTTCATTCAATCTTGAAAATACTGATTGTCCAGAGGAAACTACAAAAGGGTATCCTCTATATCCATTATCATTCCAATGACTGTTACAAAAACCATTGTATGGAGCATTCAGGAGAAATTCTAAAAGTTAAAATGTACCGCCATGAAGCATTGAAAACTTTATGACGAGAAGGACAACAATAAAAGTATTGTTCCTAATTTTCATTTAATTTCAGTTTACATCTATAACCTTGCCTGCTAAATTTTAATACAAATAACAATACCTGTACTTTGTTCAACATTGTGTATTTATTTAACACGATACCCTCATTTTACCTAATTTCTTTTAAAAAAAGCAATCATATTTTGAAAAGCCATTATCATTACAGATATAACCACTCAGATAGGACTTCAAAAATATTGGTGGTGTATTGGTTAGCGTGCTCACCTCTAGTGCAGTAGATCGTGGGTTCAAGCCCAGGTTGGGTCACAACAAAGACTATAAAATTGGTACTTGTTGCCTCTCTGCTAAGCATACAGCAGTAAGGAGAAAGATCAAAGACTGGTTGGCTTGGAATAAGGATAACAAGTTGTTGCACGCTATGTTGTGCTAAGAATACCCCCACTCGTTCATTTGTAAGTCGCACTGTATACAGGAAATAGATGTGCTGTAAACCTGGAAAGGGGAGACACGGTACAAGTCACCATGCCAAAGCCATATATCAAATCATTTCTTCCAGTAGAAGCTGAGATAACTGTTACGAAAGTTTTCATTACGGCAAACCTGAAATATTCTAAGTCGCACTGTAAACAGGAAGTAGATGTGCGGTAAACATGGAAAGGGGAGACACGGTACAAGTCACCATGCCAAAGCCATATCAAATATAAAATCATTTCTTCCAGTAGAAGCTGAGATATCTGTTACGAAAGTGTGAACAGATGGATGGATGGACGGACAAGGTGATTGCAATATAGCCCCCTCTCTACGAGTGGGGATACAATATGCCAGAGTGGGGCGACATAGTTATCCGCAGACTGTTCTTTTGAGCTAGCACTACAAAAATTTAACTAAGCGTGTTGGTCTAGTACAAAGCAGACCTCATCATCATATCACTGAAAATTAACTGGTTTTCGCCAAGACATAGATGAAAAATTGCTGAGCTGGCATTAAACAACAATCACTCACTCACTCACTCACTCAAAAACATCTACATGTGTTAAGTTTGTGTACAACACATCTTTGCTACCCATAGGTATATTTTTTCTATTCTTCTCCCCCCCACCCCCACAACCATCCAAATGAAAAGGACCACAAATTTCCTCTTCACTAAACAAAGGTAGACAATCCATGACTAAACAGAATTGCTATTACCTGCATTTTACCTATTTAATACCTGTACTTACTAAATCTGTTTAAATTCTCTTTTAATCTACAAATATAAGACAGAACCAGTCATTTTAAAAATTACCTACACAGATATTGTAGAAAGTAAAATATAATAATATTCCTGTGGTTTCATCTTATACCAGTTCAAAATAACCTTTGGTCTTTACACAGAAATATTTGAGACAATCACTTGTCAAGTGATCTTTTATCAACAAGTTATAATTCATTACAGATAGTCAGGAGAATGCACTGAGCTTTGATGGCAATATACTGTAAACCGGGAAATTTTCGCACCGTCTTTTTTTCGTTATTTACTGACGAAATCCACATTCGCACTGTTTTAAATTCGCGGTTCACAGACAACCTAAAGTGATAAATGTATACAGTATTATTTAGACAAAAACATGCTGTGTCATATTTTCCTGACGGTAAAGATCTGCCTTGATCTTTCTTAGGTAGTTTGACCACATCATCGAATTGTTTGTACAATTAATTAAAACTGTTTGATACTGGTTTAATTAATTCTATGCGAGATCGATAAATGACGATTCCCCCCTATGGCTTTAACTATGCTTACGCATTTTGTGAGTAGTTTTCTTATATATTCACCTCACTTGAATTTTCAATGTTAAAGAGGAACAATGTATAAATTTCTGATAAAAACGGCGGCGTCAAAATCAAGAAACTGGATAAATTTGAAATCAATCTGAGGTTAAGTGTCATAAAGCCAATACACACACGCTGGGTTGTAAAAACACTCACACAATTATTAGACAGAACTGACTTGATCAAAAGTCCATTCGAGACTGCCGGTATTGTTGTTAATCAGTAAACTCTTTGATCCGTGACAAGTAACTGGTGCGGATTAACGGTTGAAGTGTGACATGTTTACACAACACTTACTGTTTATTGTACTAATCAAATGTCAATTGATGTTTTAATATTTTAACAAGCTTATAAATGATAAATATTGTATCATTTTATTTTGTATCTAATAATTTATTTTATGGAAAACAAATATCCTACATAGAACATCGATTTGCATCCGACGTCTGCCTATAAAGGATCATGCTTTTTTCTCCTGATATATCTATGAAAAATTGTCGGATTTGGCATTTCCTTGAAATATTCTATTCTACTTACTAGTATTTTCCCTTTCTTGAAATATTCGCGACAGTTTTATTTTCGAGCTTCCAATGTTACCGCGAAAATAGCGAAAATAAAACTGCCGCGAAAATTACCCGGTTTACAGTATATAACAATTATTCATGATTTTAAATTAAGAGGTGTAAAATGAAATTTCTATTGGGTCTGAATATCTAATCATGACAGAATTTCTCTTTTAAATTTTCAAGCATATAATCACTACATTCACACATGAAATTTGTTCTTGGGATAATTTAATGGTGAATTTTTGTTTCTCTATCATTTGAGCTGGATATAGTAAAAGGAGACACAGATAAGTATTTTCACTTTTCACCCAAGGAAATATTCCAGATGAAATTGTGAAAAAACCCATAATTTTACATATTCCTATAAATTATTATATATGATAATAACATTGTAATTCATAAGAATTCTAAAGTTTAGTTCTGAGAAGGAAGAAACACAATACAAATCTTATTAAGTAAATGAAAGAGTAGGTCTTTAAAGCATCTCAATTTAAAATGATAAAACAATGTTTAATATAAACTAACTGTTTCACTGTTAGTGGGGGTTCTTCTTGATTTTCTGATTGGCTTTCAGGTTCCACTGTAAAATCATCCACAAAAGTGTAAATAGATTCAATAATTCTCTTCCATAGTCTTTCAAATCTTTTACTTTTTGGTGATTCATATTCCTGTGATTGCTTTACTTTTTTTCCTTTTCCTGTGAAAAACAATAAAATATACTTAAAGTTTTGGAAAACACTGAATGTGTATTAAGCTTGAATCTGCATCAAGTTTTTTTTTTCATTTCAACCTATATATATGTGAAACTTAGGACTAGAGGACTATAGGCATAAAAATAACACATGTCCAATAGTCATGTATGTACAGTTTGGTTCAATCAGCTTAGAAGTTTCTTATCAGATTTTTTTTTAATTTTCCCATAGAATCCAAGATTGAACAGCCATCTTGAATTTCCGATCCATATAAAATATCATGTGATCTTTGAAAGGGACATTAGGGTTAGATTGATATCACAGGCTTAGTTTTTTTCAACATATTCAACTAGATGTGATGTTTTGGAAAATATAGATATACATGTATATATATTATATGTTATTCAGCTATCAGAAAGGGTATATAATGTGACATTCTCGTCTTAGGATCTATATTCCATGAGGCGCAGCCGAAGGGAATATATATCATAAGCCGGGAATGTCTGATACAGTGTTAGCTGAATAACAGATATATTATGGATTTAACCATTGTTTTTCTTTAAATACAACATCCAACTGTATTAAATAAATTTGCATCTTTTATTTTCATTTTTCGTATTTCTAGATGTCCCTTTCTGTACCTTTGACGTCATTCTTCAATGACGTCAAAATATGTGTCACGTCATATTTCATGTATAGGGTGTCTCATGAAAGAAAATACAGTACTAAATTTCATATGTAGTAAATTTTATAAACTTTATAAATATAACATTAACATATCACATAACAAAACAACAGGTTTGCAAAACAGTTTCAATAATTTGAATGTTAACAACATGTAAATAAAATAAACCTTGGTGTGGCCCCATGACGTGGAAAGTTTTGTTTATTGTGATGTTCATCACGTTATGGTACAGCCGTGGAATATGAGTTTGCTGAATCGATCAGGTATTTGTGATGGAATTATCTGTTGTAATATTTTTTTTGTTCATACAGCCGTTTTGAGTATAAAAACAGCATTTAATTTGGTAAAAATACATTTATTATTCTGTATTATTCTATTGATTCAGTGAAGCGTAATTTTTTGTCGTCGATGTTGTTATGGTTTTGGGAGACTGAAATATACACCTCGTCTGTTTTCCCGAATATATGCCGACATTCATGGTTGAACGACCAATGAAAATTTGTGTAACAAACTAAATCTGTAATATATATATATTTATATATATATTCAAATTCAAATATTTTATTGGAAAGAGCACATAAGAGACATGATCCAATACACACAATAGAACACAAAACATACATATAACATACAATTGATATAGAACGTAATAAAATCAATAAGTTCTGATATATATAAAAAAATAAAATGGCCCATTTTACATAATTATTCAATATTGATCAAATATTAAATTGGGCAATGTATATACTGTTACATTATTTATCAATTTTGTTGATGAACAGCAGGGTGGTCTCTCACTTCAAAGGCTTCTTTAATATATAAACAGATCTTTTTGACTCCTTCAAATGATTTGGGATTTAATTTTGTAATCAATGATATGTCTGTTTTCACATTTATTAAACTATATTTTTGTCTCAACAGGTTATACTGTGGACATTGGAATAAAAAATGGTGTTCATCCTTTACTTGGTTGATACAAAATTTACAAAATCTTTCATTACCGGTAGGTGGTGTTTTTGGTTTTGAGTATCTTCCAGTCTCAATAGCTAATGAGTGTGCACTTATTCGTAATTTTGATTTTGAATTTGAATACTGTAAACCTGGAAATTTTCGCGATTTACTGACGCAATCCACATTCGTGCTGTTTTAAATTCGCGATTCACAGACAACCTAAATTGATCAAATGTATACGGTATTATTTAGACAAAAACATGCTGTGTCATATTTTCTTGACGGTAAAGATCTCCTTGATCTTTCTTAGGTAGTTTGACCACATCATCGAATTGTATGTACAATTAATTAAAACTGGTTTAATTAATCCTATGCGAGATCAATAAATAGTGATTCCCCCCTACGGCTTTAACTATACTTACACACTTTGTGAGTAGTTTTCTTATATATTCACCTCACTTGAGTTTTGAATGTTAAAGAGGAACAATGTATAAATTTCTGATAAAAACGGCGGCGTCAAAATCGTCATTACTTCCAAAAACTGACAAGCCTGCTTTTGGAGAAAAACAAGAAACTGGATAAATTTGAAATCGATCTGAGGTTAAGTGTCATAAAGCCAATACACGCACGCTGGCTTGTAAAAACACTCACACAATTATTAGACAGAACTGACTTGATCAAAAGTGCATTCGAGACCTCCGGCATTGTTGTTAATCAGTAAACTCTTTGATCCGTGACAAGTAACTGGTGCGGATTAACGGTTGAAGTGTGACATGTTTACACAACACTTACTGTTTATTGTACTAATCAAATGTCAATTGATGTTTAATATTTTAACAAGCTTATAAATGATAAATATTGTATCATTTTATTTTGTATCTAATAATTTATTTTATGGAAAACAAATATCCTACATAGAACATCGATTTGCATCCGACGTCTGCTTATAAAGGATCATGCTTTTTTCTCCTGATATATCTATGAAAAATTGTCGGATTTGGCATTTCCTTGAAATATTCTATTCTACTTACAAGTATTTTCCTTTTCTTGTCTTGAAATATTCGTGACAGATTTATTTTCGCGCTTGCAATGTTACCTCGAAAATAGCGAAAATAAAACTGCCGCGAAAATTACCCGGTTTACAGTATATATATATATTGATGATTATAATTATACTGATTGTGCATCTCATTTTTTCATTGCTGAATCCAAAATTAATCTTAAACTCGTTACTGGAATTTAAAGTATGATTTGCATACATAATTCATTTACTATTACATGTACTTGCCCTCTGAACGTAATTTTATCTTTACCTGTCTTTATGGACACATCCACCCATCCTTGGACACTATCAGAACTATGTACACTTTGGTTATCATAGTCAACTTGAAGCTGTCTATAACAATAACATTAAGTACAACACATTAGATATTTTATCATCATACAGGCACAGTTACACATGAATCTCAGACCATGAAATATGACTTTCTCACCCCTTGGATAAAGTAGTCCATTAATTTAGGTGAAAAAGATTTTTCTATCTTACCCCGGCTCCAGGGTAAGACAAGCTACACGCCGTTTTTCCCGCAAAATTGTTTTCCATTGTTGAATTAAATTGTCGATTTATAGTGTCTTGGCAGTATTTTAAATGTATTTCACAATAAAATACAATGTATTTTATAAATATATTATATAAATGCTACCACAACAGCGATAAATGCCTGTAAAAAAGTTGTTTGATGTTGGTGAAAAAGGATGTAATTTTTTTTATTTACACGTTAGTTACGTTAGTTACTGAACAAGGGAGAGCACTCTATATTTTCTCAACGTAAACAAATATTGACACGATAGAAAGAGATGAGAAAAAGGGGCAAACATCGTAAAAGGTGTAAAATTTTGTTATTGTAGAATCTATCACAGGTGTGTTCACTTTATTATTTTGAACCTCTTTAAAGCTGTAAAATGAAAATCTTGTTTTATTTTATTACGTGGCATTTTGGGCCTGTGATACGGTTTGCAGATTAATGTGCCAAAACTACACAAAAAGTAGAAAGGGATGAGAAAAAGTGTCAAACACCGTAAAAGGTGCAAGATAGTAAAATCTGTGACACCCTCGGGTAAGATTTAAATCGTATCAGACGAGGCTTGTCCGAGTCTGATACGATTTAAATCTTACCCGAGGGTGTCACAGATTTTACTATCTTACACCTCTCCCGGTGTTAGACCCTATATTTCTTGTATTAACAAACAAAAGTGAAAGAGAGAGTTGTTCAAGCCAAGTAAGCAATTTTTCAGCTACGTTTGTACTTTACATGATAAAATGATTACTATAGTGATGTCTGCTAGACCAACATACGGAGCTGGATTTTTATAGTACTGTACTACAAAATGTAGCTCACTGAATCAATAGTCTGTAGTTATAGACAAGTTACTCCACCTTGACACGTTATCCTGTCTCCAAGACAACCAGTCTTTGGTATCACTACTTTCTTAATGTCATCTTTATGTTAACAGACAAGCAGCATAACCAATTTCCCATTCTTTGCTTTAATTTGTTCCGGATTGAATGAAAAATCCTCTACAATCAAAGTAATCATTTTGACAACTTACATGAATCCCTAAACCTTTACGGTTTGGTTTTATGGGTGTTTATGTATATAATTATCAGTTATTTTGACATTTCTCCTTTGATATAACCGAGTGATTTTGTCAGTATCAACAAACTTACTTTGATACTGAAAATTATAGGTCAGTGTGACGTCAAACACATGATAATGTTGCCGAAAAAACCCAATAACAACAGTTCTGAAGGTCTTGATACATATTATCACTAGTATCACAGTTTATTCTATCGGACTCACTGTGATACTAATGATAATGTCAGTTTCGACCTTCAATACTGCCGTTACTCCCTGTTTAACACTACATAAACTTTCAACAATATTGCACTTAAATCTTGACAGTCAATTTTATTGCTAAAGACACCAGAGTACACATTTAAAACCATATCTGCAACAAGTTGCTGACAAACTATATCACATACAGTAGGACTGAGTGCAGCTCATGATCATGATGATTGGCAGTGGATCAAGTACACCTTCAGACTGACACTCTCTGACAGGTATCAAACTAATAAACTTTAGTGGTGATGGTCACTACTTACACCTGTAGGTAGATGAAACAACTAGCATACTGTCAAGGCTGCAATGCCCCCCCCCCACCCAACCAAAAAAATAAAATAAATAAAACGACTCTGTAAAGAGGACGGGGTATGGAGTAGTTTAACGCCACTTTCAACAATATTTCATGGCGGCCAGTTTTATTGGTGGAGAAAACCACCGACCTGTCGCAAATCACTGACAAACTTTTATCACATAATATTGTATTGAGTACACCTTGCCATGAGCGGGATGCGAACTCACAATGTTAGTGGTGATAGGCACTGATTGCACAGGTAGTTGTAAATCAAACTACCATACGATTACGACCACAATGGCCCCCTCTCTGAAAAGATAACAACTGCAAATACACAGAAAGTAACCTCAATAACGTAACCTGTGAAAGGTACCTGGTACTTATTTGCATAGGTAGAGGTAAATCCAAATGCAATAGACTCTGCCATGTATGTGATGTAGATATAGTGACATACCATCATAGACAATAGACTCTGCCATGTCTGTGATGTAGATATAGTAACATACCATCATAGACAATAGACTCTGCCATGTCTGTGATGTAGATATAGTGACACACATGTGTGTTACATGAAAATAACATGAACATGAGAGAAAAAAAAATCTTTTTCAAATAAACTTTTTATCATTACTTATATTTATCTTCTAATCTTTTGTATCTGGTCCTCTCAATATCTATCTCAGTCTTTAACCTTCCTATTGATTCTTTGTTTTTATAACCTTGAAGTTCTGATACTACAAACAGAAAGCTAACATATAAATTAAAAGTTAAATAACAAACAGTTACTATAGAAATTAGTTAGTCCTTCCTATGTGCATAACATCATAACATGTGGTCGTCGTGGTCGTGATTGTATGGTAGTTTACAATCAGTGCCCATCAGTTCTTAAGGCTGATTCACACCTGTGGTAAGATGTATTTGATAGAATTTATCAGTGGCTTACCTATGTCGCTGGTCATATTCAGGTACTGCAGTTTCTGCACCAATAAACCTGACCACTACAATATGATTGAAATATTGTTGAAAGTAGAAAAATGTAGCATTCAACACACCAAACAATGCTTAATCCATAATACAAAAACGTTTTCTGGCATCAAAGGAAAATATACAATATAATTTACCATTGTAAATGCATGTCAACTTTGCAAGGGAGACAACAATGTTTCCTCTTAAATTGCTACAAGTTGGTTGGAAAAAAACAACTTACCAAGGTTCTGGTTTTCTATTGTCAAAGTCACCAGTTGCTCTTCTAAATGTCTAAGGTGTTCCTCAAATACTTCATAACTGCTTGCATCCATATTTCATACCATTAATCTGTAAAAAAAAATCTTCTAAGATTCATAATTTTGTGGTTTATGATGTAATATTGTATCTGACTTCAATTACCATAATCTTGTGACAACAGAAAAACTTCTACGCCAAGGATACAATTTTCGTAAATATTTGAAAAGTTTCACAATTTTTTTTTGCAATATTAAGATCTTGTATATAAATACAATTCTACATTCAGAGATCTGATAAAAAAAAAAGTCATATTTCCCATCCATGTTTTTATGGCGATGTAATTAAAAAAGCTAACATTTAAACGGTAGCAGGTCAAATTGGCCCCAGGTCAAATCGTCCCTCGTCAAATCGGCCCCATGTTATATATATAAAATTAAATGGAAATACAGATACATTTTTGTATCTTACTTTGTTCTCCCTAATGCTATGTTCTTGTTGGAGAAAAAAAATCAGATTTTTACAGTCTTTGGTTTGACATATCATATCATATTGAAAAATGATACTGTTCCTAGTGGCCAAAGCCCGCGTTCCAAGTGCCATTCTTTCAAGTTGATCCGCGGTTTTTAGTGGCCAAATTGACGTACCCTATGTCTATAAACCATTGGTATGATGAATTTTCGTGAATGTTTTAAAGTGAATTTTTAACAAAGGTTGTAGGAAGAATTTGGGAATTTCTGGAATATAAAGTTGTTGATTTAAAGCAAGGATTTGTATAGTAATTTGATTTGTGTTTACTGTATATAATAGACAATAGAGAATCATTATCAATATAAAGATCATTATATAATTGTCGCCAATCACATTTTATTTAAATTACTAATCACTTAATTATGTCATAAATTAATCATTAATTAATTTCATCCATAAAAAAAGAACCTGTTCATCAAGAAAAATAAAATTATACATGAATCTTTCAGAAAATAATAAGAATTCATATTAATACATAATTTTTTAATTCAATTTGAAATATGTGGCCGATTTGACTTTCATTTTGGGGCTGTTTTGACTTGGGGCCGATTTGACTAGGGACGATTTGACCTGAGGCCGATTTGACTGGAAATCCATTTAAACTGGTAAAATCCTGGATTAGGAATACTACATTGTAATATCAACAAGATTAATGATTTACAAATGTAGCATATATAGTTGACTCTTTGAGTAAGGTTTACTTGGCTAAAAATATAGACAAGAAGAGATACATGTATGAATTAAAATCCATATCAGATGGTCGATTTTATATCATTATACCATTGAGTGTTATAAATATGATGCGTGCATGGTCTTGAATTAGTTTACAAACTCGGAAAACATCAGTATTGTTGTTTAACCATTCATTTTTATTCTCTATTCTCTATCCCCCCCCCCAAACACAAAGAAACCAGCTTTCGATTTATATGAACATTTTTTAAGTGCAAGGTGTCTTGTTTAATTTATGACTCAGTGAAATGTCTGCTATTTCCAATTTCCAGCTCGGGGGTGGTCTGCTTTTACGAGACTGTGGATGCAAATCAATTTACTTTGGTGACCACAATACTGGAGCAAGGATTTATATAGAAATCCTTGACTGGAGTAAAAAGTATTGCGAAGTTTTTCAATAATTTTGTATTGTAATGGATGTCTATTTACGCATGTGTGTTATTACTACAAGTAATGTATAGAACTGGTTGTTGCTAAATATTGTCTTTGTGTCAGTTTAAGTAGACAGGTTTTTATTTCTGATTAAACTTAGGCTAAGTTTGATAATCATATTATTTAACTTTAAAAAAAAAATAATAACATGGACACAGGGGTCCTGGATTTTTTTTTAATAAAAAACTAATCATGGATTATTATTTTTGCTTAAAGTCCGGTCCTGTGTTTTTATTTCCAATCCCCC
>MJUT01057246.1:468342-483916 GCA_002080005.1 Gigantidas platifrons
GATATAAAATTGTATCATTAATAATAAATTAATAAATAATAAATTCAGATTTTCTATTTAAAATAAATCTCATTTACAAAACCACTGATATTTGTTCAATTTTTAATGCTGATTTAAGCTTTAGTCGCAACAAATTTACATTTTCCTCTTTAAACTGTCGAAACATAACATTTATTTAACTGTAAAATTCACCCCCTTTTTTCACTTTTTTCTTGTTTAAATCAATGATCAACAATATTCCAGAATCAAACAAATGAATAAATATAACATAGCATCTTTCCTTTACATTGTCAAGATTCTATATGTATAAACTATTGACCTGAGTAACCTTGCTAAACCATGCGGATTCAGTGTGTTTTAAATCGGTCATCCAATCAGGACGCTCATTATTGTCCAAGATAAAAATACATCGCTAAAATTACCTGTGGGTGTTTCTCCACATAAATTTACATAGAAATCGGAGATATTTCGTCATAAAACTTCACACATGGTTTTGTCTATCATATTTCTTGAAGACAAACATAAACTTGTATTGCATTTATCAATATTTTATGAGTACCAACAGTTTTTTCAACACCGTATCTGTTCATGTGACTACACATGCTACTCACAGTGACCCGTGACCCACATTAGTGACGTATCAGGAGTATTTTGTGAACATGGTATATAATAAAATATTGTAAATGGCTTATATTTAGATTTTGTTAATTTTGGTTTATTTCAAGTATAACAAAGGGATATAACTCTGGACTTTAATTTCTATCTGCTATCAATGAAAAAATAATATGCAAGCAATAATTTAATAACAACTTTTGGATGCTATACTTTTCATAGCGATGAACATGCATATTAATGGGAGGCTTCATCGACACAACGATTTCTGAAGGGACACTGTAGAAACTTTCAGTAAACACATTCTAGATAGTCATTAGACACCCTACAAAGTAGGTCATGCTTCAGACAAACAATTACTTAAAACTCCGCAATCACGAACATGTCATAGCAGAATATTACCTTTCCATTTTTGAAGTGCAAGGTGTCTTCACAAATAAAAATCAATGTGTCTACTGTTATTAAATTCATTTAAGTCTTGTGGGTCAAAATTGCGACCGTGAAGCAAAAGGGTGCGTAGTAATTTCTTATTAAACATTTTACTTTAAGGAGGTTTGCTTCTGAAATTAAAAATAATTGTATTTTCCTTAGTTCTATATTTTTGTAAAGTTAAAATATATTACTTCAAAATTATGGAGAAATGAGCAATTTATATAACTTAAACGCCTAAGAACTACATCCGCGCATTGATAAGTAGGTGATACGAAGTCCAGGATAAGTCTGGTTTTCTTAGAAGTGTTTATAACCAGGACAAGTCAATTTGGTGGTACAGCTAGTAGATCCAATTAGCAATTAAATCAGTACATACATATTTCATTCCATTTTAGTTACATTAATATTGTGCAGTGTACGAAATTCGATAAGAACCTAATTTCGATAGGTCAGTATTTTTAGTGTCGCATTCGGATACTGATGACGTCATCACCCGGAACTTTTCGGTATAGAACGACCTAGTGTTGACGTCTACCACAAGTAAACAACAATCTAGAAAATGTCTTTAAAAGAAGTGAGTAACTTATTTTATTCCTCCTAGACTAGAAAAACTATGTTTTCACTAATACCATTTTGATTTGACTGTAAAACGTTGATTTTCCTCGTGAAAACTTAATTAGAATCCACTGAGCTGTAACTGTCGTGATCATCTGCATCTACGCTAATATATTCTAAAAATAGAACATAGTGGAATCCCTGTCCAAAAATAAAACGTATGGAAAGCCAAAGGTGTTATATTATGAAATTGTTCAAATGACGTTCAGAGATGTCTTTAAAGAGTGGCAACTTACAGAAGTGAGAATAAAGTGCCAGCAATGAAAAACTAATTAAATCTATGATTTTTTTTTATAAGTTTATGACTTTTTTTAAATTAAACATTTTTTTCCATTAAAAAAAATCTCGCATTTTATCAACTACAATCAAAGGTCATCTTCAGGCTTCATAACATATTTCATTTTTCTACATTTCTAACCATCTGCAATTTTTGAGAGGAAAAAAAAATATTTGGAAAAAAAAAATATATACTTCACAGTATCTTCGAACTTGGTGATTAGTGTCGACATTTCTTGGGCCGAGATATAATCGCAGACGATTTTTTTTAAGGCCGAATGAGTTGAAATTATCTCCCCTATCGAAATTAGGATACGCCATTTTCTTTCAGGTAAAAACAACGGTGACGGCCCGATAGTCCGAAGGTCCGATAGTCCGAAGGTCCGATAGTCCGAAGGTCCGATAGTCCGAAGTTCCGATAGTCCGAAAATGTCCCTTTTTCAGTAATCTCTTGCATATTTCTTTATAAATGTTTGTATTATAACTTTTCAGATGACATTTACTAACAATTAAATGATTTGTTGGTATAAGTACATGTGCATTCACATCTACGCGATCTTGCATTAAAAAAAACCAATTGGCTGGTATTGATGATGCGTGAAGGAAAATGGGAAGTTTCGACCCAACTGTGTCTAGTGTCAAGGTACCGATATGCCCAGGTGCCGATTTGGCCTGTACCCGATAGATCAGACGTGCGAAATGCAATTCACAACTAGCTATATAATACTTGTCTCTGCATGGTATTATGCATGAGTTTTCTCGCCATTTCTAGTATTAGCAGTTCCAGGCATCTCAATAGACCCTTTCACGTTAACTGCAAAGCTTCACGATTTTGGAGGGAACTGAGTGGAAACGAACCGCTTTCCGCAAATTGACATTAGTTAACAATGAAAGTGACATTGTGAGGCCTTCATTTACTTTAGAGGACCCACCCATATTTGGTATTTCCAAAGCTAACCCTACCCCTAGCCTAACTCTAACCCGAGAACACAGCCTACGGCACTAGATGGCACGTTGACACAGTCTACAGCACAAGATGGCATATTGATACAACCTACGACGCTAGGTGCAAATATTTCAGTTACCCTATAGGTTGTGGGTCCCCTAAAGTAAATAAAGGCCCATTGTGACGTTGAAATTTTTACGGGAAATTGAACGTTACCACTCAATTCCCGAAACAACAAAAAACGCAGTCCCGAAGTTACCATGAAAGGGTCTATTGTTTTTGTGATTCTTATTCAATATGCCAAAAGGGCCAAGCAGGACTCGTTATTTTCCCTGTTTCTCAGAAGTAAAGCCCACCCAAATAAATTTCTTCTCTTCTGACAACAAATAGACAATGACCATGAATTGTCTAATTCATACGCAGTTAAGTATTTGATTTCAAAATTTCGTACCGCATCTCATGCCGGTATACTTCACTTTAGGGCTCATTTATACTTCGTCGCGCGACAGTTGCATCATGATTTCGCGATTTTTGTCCTCTATTGTTAATTGGGAATCTTTAGAATTTGGACATACAAATTTATTGATTAGTGGATGGCGATTGTCGCACGACATACAGCGACGAAGCATAAATGAGCCCTTATGATACTATAAAAATGATCTCCATGTATTATGAAGTAAAAGAATGTGTCCATGGAACAGATATGCCCCGTCATATTAACTCGTTCGGCAATCTTGAAGTAGGTAGGCGACAGCTTTAATAATAGCTTTTTTTAATACACGTTACAACTCAATCATTACCAAGCTCTATACCAAGTTTCCAACCATACATTCCTTTCAAAAGAATCCGAGAAATCTTTGACGAAAATGTTTTCGTTTTTTAGACAAAAATTCGCAGCAAAGTTGGTCGATAAATAGGAAGTAGGTATGTGACAGCTTCCAAGATAGAGTACACAGTACAACTCATCATGACAAATCTCTTTTCAATGTATCAAATCATTCCCTCAAGTAGAAGCCGAGGATTTAGTATACAGACGTACGGACGGACATCGGTAAAACTTAACGCCTATTAGAGGGAGAAAAAAATATGAAAAGATGTCAAGGAGACAGCGAAACTTCCACTATTAAATGGAGAAAATTTGAGGACCCAGCAAAACATTCAACTGGTAGGGTGAACATCCAGTATATTATTTGTTCTCGTTTATCATTTTCTGATTAAGAAGTAATGATACAGGTAGATGATCATCTGCCTATTTAATGATTAAAATTAATACCTATATTATTATATATAAATAAATAGGTTCCATACAAGCACAAACGACGTTCTGTGCAATGATATCATAATTTAGGCACGGTCCATTTGACTTTCGGGAGGGGGGCTGGGGTTTTTTTTTCCGAAAAAGTTCTGGCACCGATTTTGGTTGAAAATAATTTGGCCAGCTCCTGGAGTGAAAAGCAAAATCTAGCCCATGGAATAAATAATTTTTCCAAACTAAATTTTCTTACATTAAATATATAGAAAAAATTATCTGGCTCCAACAAAAGTCCAAAGCCACCCACCCCACCCCCAGAAAATCAAATGGTCCGTGCCATACTGACAATATCTGCAGCACAGGCATATGAAGTTTATATATCACAGCTTGCAAGGCCGTAGCCGGGGGGAGGGCAGGTGCACGTGAACCCCCTCTAAATAACACAAAAAAACCTTGTGTATACTTGATTTTAACGTCAATATTACGATTTTATTTTCTCTATTTAATAGATAACACACTTAAAGTTGTAAATCTAAGTACTGCATCAAAGAGGATATAAATATTTCTTGCATTTTGATCAATTTTTTTTCATTTGATTATACTGTTTGTAAAATGCTAAAACTTCAGAGCTTCCGGGGGCCTGAGCCCCCTAACAGGGCTCTGTCCTGGACTCGCTGGGAGTCTAAAGCGGCCCTCAGATCCCTCGCCTTTTAGTTGTGCACCCCCTTTCAGAAAACCTGGCTTGTCCGTTACTCCAGAGTTTGTGGTGTATATCGTGATTTTCTAGACAGAGCCCGCGGTTGCTAACTGACAAACTCACGAGAAAAGGCTATGTTGCTAAAAGGTTGAAGTCATCGCTCCTGACGTTCTACGGACGCCATGACGACTTGGTGGACCGTTATGAGACAACTGTTTCACAGATGCAAACATATGTGTTTCCTTGATCAGCTTCGTTCTTCCTCTGCACCGGATTTGACTCTGGATATCAGGCGGGTGTCCCTAAGGGACTGGTCATTATTTATCTCCAGGGGGCCGGCAAATATAGAGGGGTCAGAAAAAATTTGGAACCTGTAAAAGGTGGGGGTCAGAGGTTTCTTTATGTTAGGAAAAGGGGGGGGTCATGATTTTTTAATTTTCAAATTGAAAAAAAATATTAACAAAAATAACAAATAAATAAATAGAGGGGGAGAGATGAAAAACATGACAAAGGATAGAGAGGGAGAATTGTTTATGTACAAAGTATATACACCACAACACCATTGGAGTAATACAAATATGACATGGTTGGGGCTCAACATTTTTCTGACACTATTAGGAGGGGGGTCACATATGTTACACAAAAGTGGAAAGGGGGTTATTAAATTTTTTCCGGTTATTCAAAATAATTTGCCGACCCCCCTGGAGATAAATAATGACCGGTCCCTAAAGAGGCTGTAGATGCTTACTCTGCGGCACACCTGGTCTAACCCTGGTTTGTATGGGTCCGTGATGGTCATCTTTTGTGTACGTTTTTGGTTTTTGTGTAGTCATTTTTTTCTCTGTCTTTGCTCGTCTGGTCGATTTTGCCCATTCCCTTGGACTTACGGCTTTGGATTCCTCCTGTGGAACGGAGGTTCGGTTTCTTACTTTTTTTAAGACTGGTTATGTAATATTGGCAAATTGCGTTACTGTGGAAAAACACAGGGTAGAAAAGAAATTCTGACGAGGCTGGGCACCAGCGGAATACTCTAACCAAACTACATCGGACCTTTGGACTATCAATATCGACCCTTCGGACTATCGGTCCTTCGGACTATTGGACCTTCGGACCTTCAGACCATCGGACCTTCGGACTATCGGCCCTTCGGACTATCGGACCAACGGGGTGTAACCAAAACAACAACACACTTCATAAGACTGACACCAGTCAAACTGTTTATCGGACGTTTCTTCTTTTTTGTACAGTTAAACATCTATATTGGTAATTTAAGTTTATTAAAGTATTTCATACAAAAAATTTACGGGAAGCGTGACGTAAGCGAACAAGTTGTTAGTTATCGAAATTTGGTAAATCCAGGATATTTTATGTTCAATATTTGATTCCAAGAAATTGATGATCTATTTATTCTTGTCTCCCATATAGAAGACCGCAATTTCTTTAGAAGACAACTGATGATAAAAATGATAGAGATGAGTTATATTTTTTGTCCTATGAGTAATGGTCATTACATTAACCAACAGATTCACTCTTCTTAGCCAGAGCTAGAATTAGTCTATTAGAACGTATTTATAATATAGATCTTTTCATTTTGTGCGCAATTTACAAGTCTCGATCTGGGACTGTACTCCAATACTGATGAAGAGTATAGAAAAAGAGATGATTACCCCAACACTACTGTTGTTTGTTACCTGTTTTTACCTTTACAAAAAACATGTGACCCTTGTGGTTGTTTACAAAAATTTTGTTCTGGTACCTGCACTAAAATTCTCATCTGCCTTCGAAATCAACAATTAGCAAGTACCAGATATGGGATATTTTAATATACACACAAGTACGGAAATGCCAATCCGGTGTTTTTCTGCGGTTTTTTTAACTACTCGGCCATTCTCGCTATCCTGCAAATAACCTCGTATGCAGACATTCTCTATCCAGAGATTAAATTTCAAAACAAAGATGGACGAAGATGGTGCGATTCACATATTTATGATTTATGATTTAAATTGTCAGAGATTCACAAATTAAAAATAAAAATAAAAAAATAAAACACCGTGTAATAATTTTTTGAAGTTTTTGTCACGTTCATGTACACGGGACAAAAAGTGATTTTTTTTAAATTATTGTTAGCAAGGATTTATATACTATATAAATCCTTGTTGTTAGCAAAGGCATCACTTTCTGAGTACTTATTTATTTTCAATAAAATTTCTTTATTATTTCATCTCTTTTTCCTGAATTTATTGTGGATAATAATAAATAGACATTGATAAAGTCCCTCGGTGGGACGAAAATTTTGTCAATCAACGAAGTGCTTAATTCTTTATCACTTTGTTTTGTGTACTTGGTGTTGTTTTACAAACCATTTTAGACGTTTATATATATATAGGGTCGACACATGTAACTTGCTGTTAACATAAGATTGTATAAATATGGATATGCACAAGTTAAATTACGGAAAATGGGATGATATAATAAAGAAATTTTATTGAAATTAAATATGTAAACAGAAAGTTGATTAATTCATAAATTAAAATGATTTTCAATACAATTCATTAAGAAATACCAATTACATCGTTATTAAGGTAAATACTTATTAGCCAGATTAAAAAAATATATATATTTTTTGTCTTTTTAATTGATAACTGACCGAAGTTAGGACAAGGATTTATATACTATATAAATCCTTGGTTAGGATAAATAAATGAAATGTGACTCAACATGTTATTTGATTTTCACTAAAAAACATACTTGCCTTTTATAAATTTGAATTTCTTATCTAATAATTTTTATCCTTATTATCAAGGATTTATATAGTAGTCCTACTATATACATCCTTGTTATTATGTAACAATATGGTCAGATTGTTATTTTCATTGAATGGCTTCTCAAAATTGATAGTTTCACGGTAGGAGCTCTTCCTGTAATTGGATGCATGGTGTATATTACCACCTGACAGCTGATATGACAAAAAAAATTCAGCAATCATCATAAAATACATTTTTTTTTATCTTTATTTTAAATTAAATTAAAAAATCATTATAAGAGTTAATTCAATTCAAGCTTTTATTTACTGTCCAACTTTGAAATAAATATTAATATTTGAAAAATAGTAACTATTCATTTAAGCAAGGATTTAAATATAGTATAGCAATCCTTAATTTAAGTTTTATTTCATGCTTGGTTGTATTTATCCGGATATGTATATCGCTAGTCTTATAACGTATGACTTCACATTTTAACATTCCGTGTTCACATTTTTACGTTGGCATATATGGGATTTTTCAATTTTTTTTTATTTCATGCGGAATGGACAGCAAATAGAAAACAATAAATAGTAAATATCAGATAATAAAAGAAATAGTAAATATCGCCACACGAGGTACTATGTGATAGGACTATGTGTATTGCATACAGCTTTGATTTTGTTTTTCTCACCCCTTGGATAAAGTAGTCCATTAATTTAGGTGAAAAAGATTTTTCTATCTTACCCCGGCTCCAGGGTAAGACAAGCTACACGCCGTTTTTCCCGCAAAATAATTTTCCATTGTTGAATTAAATTGTCGAGTGTCTTGGCAGTATTTTAAATGTATTTCACAATAAAATACAATGTATTTTATAAATATATTATATAAATTCTACTACAACAGCGATAAATGCCAGTAAAAAAGTTGCTTGACGTTGGTAAAAAAAAGAGGTAATTTTTTTTATTTACACGTTAGTTACGTTAGTTACCGAACAAGGGAGAGCACTCTATATTTTCTCAACGTAAACAAATATTGACACGATAGAAAGAGACGAGAAAAAGGGACAAACCTCGTAAAAGGTGTAAGATTTTGTTATTGTAGAATCGTTAACTTTATTATTTTGAACCTCTTTAAAGCTGTAAAATGAAAATCTTGTTTTATTTTATTACGTGGCATTTTGGGCCTGTGATACGGTTCGCAAATTAATGCGCCAAAACTACACAAAAAGTAAACAAACATTGACACGGTAGAAAGGGGTGAGAAAAAGAGTCAAACACCTTAAAATGTGCAAGATAGTAAAATCTGTGACACCCTCGGGTAAGATTTAAATCGTATCAGACTCGGACAAGCCTCGTCCGATACGATTTAAATCTTACCCTCGGATGTCACAGATTTTACTATCTTACACCTCTCCCGGTGTTAGACCCTATATGTCTTCTTTGGTAGTCTTTACATACAAGTTATACAAGGTTTTATTCATAATGATCACGTAGATTTAATTAACAAATATGTCATGAATGATGATGATACGCGAAACCAAGGACGTATATTGGCGAAACTAACAATTTTTTTGTCGTAATTCCCATAAGTCATAGCGATTTACTATTTCCGGTTTGACGGATTTTATCAATGAATGCATTCAGGCGTTAATGTAGCGACCAGCGGAAGCGTAATATAACGACTGGATTATTCGGGTTAGGTTAGGGTCAACGGAGAAAATTTGGGAATCTGTAATCTGTAAACATCTTCATCTCCAACGTTGGAGATCCTGATGTGAATCACTGAATAAAAGTCTATATATGAATAGAAACTTCCACCACTGCGTATTTAATTTATATGTTCTATATCTTCATTTCCTTCATTGCACAACATGCATGTTGCGTCCACCTTATTCTGATTAAAATTCGCACGATTTGCTTGGAATACATAAGTTCCACTAACCAATTTCAGCTTCACTGGTATGCGATTAGCATCTCTAACAGAGGATATTGGAATAAATTAGTTCTAATAATAAAACCCTAAATGCTCGCTTACTCGCAAGGGTTTTAACGGGATGTCATTACAAGTAATAGAGCAGCCGCAGAGATTTTTTGCGCTCGCTCATAGAGTTTCTGACACCTGCATTTATCAATAATAAGACATAACCTTTCCTGTTGTCCACTATTATAACAAGTTTTTATTACCTACCAGTATTTTAGAATGCAATTCCCACAAAATAAAAATTCGTTTACCGACTACATATTGAATTTCGTCATTTGTGGTCATTTTCCGGTCAAAGCCTCACTTTGGTATTTTTTTGATGCCATATTTGGCGATTTGGGGCGTGAATGTTTACATCAGCCATAGTAAATATACTAAATATCGTAGTAGAAATACCATATTTAGAAAAGCTCCGCCTTCCGTAGTTTCCGGTTATGGCGAACGATAGATAAATTTGAACAATTGTTGTTGTACTTTTGAAAAGCATACATTTTTCAGCCAAACCGAATTAACAAGGATTGAGATCATCAGTAATAGTTATAATGAAATGTTTGAAGCGTAAATAGTGATTTTTTATGTTCAACTGCAATATATTTGTTTGCTCCATTGTGACGAATGACACCGCTTTGTAGCTCCGCCGAGACACAAGTTTGTCACGGGAGCTACATTTTTGCAGCTAGGAATAAATATAAGCGGATGTTGTTTTCCTGGTTTATATTCAAGTTCTGATATTCTTATAATATGTTCTTTCAAGTATTTATGTACTTTCTCATATACTATTTGTTTCCATTGCATTTTTGTATAAGGTCTATCCAGTAAGGCCATACAAAGTTAATTTCTTGGTTCTCAGGCCCGCCCGCATGTGGAAATTCGTCGCCGCATTGCCGATTTTTTTGCAAAAATAGTAAAACAATTTTTTTTAATGCGGTAGCGCTGTCCGTACGGAAAAAACAACCGCATCCGTTTTTCTCTTATATCGCGTGGTCGGTGAAACGCTTTAAAACGCATCATGCTTAAATGAGATTTAAAGCATCGTTATGACAATGTATAAATAAAAAACGTGTTTCCGTTTGACATTTAGACAAAATGTCAATCGTTTCTGTGCAAATTCGGCACAAATGTTTGCCAGTTTTACCAGGAAACATAATAGGGGGCTTCTCCGAAGCTTGTACCTTATTGGAATTGTTTACGGAGATAAAAAATGGTACGTTGGGACCAGCTGATTGGACGTTTCCATAAAAATTAACCACTTGTGATGTTTCTGCCACCATCGGAAGAAATAAAATTGAAATTTTCAATAAAGTAATGAAAAGATTTATACATTGCCATATTTTTCACCAAAAAAAAGAAGAAAAAATGCCTCCCTCATCACTTTTTACAGCAGTAAAAGGATAAAAAAAATTCCGCCCTCCCTCATCAATTTTGACAAAAAAGGGCCCGAGAACCAAGTAATTAACTTTGCATGGCCTAAGTTATATATATTTCCAAATTATTTTCTTCATTTCAGTAAACCAACTTGAACTGTTATAATCTTTGACATATAACTAACAGTGAGCGATCATATTCTCTATAGAGTATTTGGTAGCAGAAATATACTATATATGAATGTTAATGCTTTGATATGCACTTGTCCTTCGACTGGTATACAAGTCCAGACAAACTATAGGAACAGTGTCCGGTGTATTTTGAGATCTGTTTTAGCATTCTATTCAGGAAAAGTTCAAGTTTATCAATATATGGCTTTGTTGGTAGTAACACTTCTTTGGTATTACGTAAGTTTTCAGTTTATGTATAGATGTTGATGGATCGAGTCCATGGAATTCTGCAGATTGTAAATTATATGCTGTCCTTCTTGCCTTCTGCATATTTTCATTTTCCAGTATGTTCTAATGTTTCAGGGAATGTGACCACACAAGAACTATTTGGAACAAATTTGGTTTCATTCTATCAGGTAGCTCTGAACTAGAAGATTTTCAAAGATTTTCGATTTTCCAACCAATCAGTTCTAGCCAATGCAGCCATATTGGATGTAGGGGAAAGGTCACCAGACATAATTTTGGAAGAGGACCATCCCAGGAGTATTACATCCAAGTCTGTTCTAATTTGGCCCAGTGGTTCTTGAAAAGATCAAAATGTGTTAACGGACGACAGACGCCCAGACTGGTAGTGATGGGAAAAGCTCACTTGAGCTAAAATAAAAAGGTAATCTGACTCATCCTTTAAATCGAATGATTTGATTTATTGTGTTTAACGCTACTTTCAGCTATATCATGGCGACCAGTGTGGTGGAAGAAGCCGAGTACCCGTATTGGTGAAAGGCTTGTGTGAGTTGTTAGGTCATCCAACTACCTAACTCATTGAGCCACCCGGGCCCTTTAAATCGAAGGAAACATTAACACTGGAAAAAAAAGAGGACAAATAATGGTCCACAAAATATTTTACAAATAACAATAAATACTGAGCAACACGGACCCCACAAATGAAACCTCAGATGATCCGAAATGGTTAACGTTAACAGTCCCCTTCCCACAATCAACACCCGTCGTGTTACTCACAGTAGGAAAAAATCCGGTGGATTAAGTCACATTCGGTGGTAGGTCATGATTCCATCCAGTGTGGCAACGGAGAAGCTGCAAATTGATAATAATAGAGGGGCGACAAGGCAAGACAGACTTTTGTCTACCCTGCCGTATCACGCTACCGTC
Organism: Gigantidas platifrons; assembly: GCA_002080005.1. Lineage (NCBI taxonomy): Eukaryota > Metazoa > Mollusca > Bivalvia > Mytilida > Modiolidae > Gigantidas > Gigantidas platifrons. The sequence goes on from MJUT01057246.1 coordinate 480,602, forward strand.
AGGTGGACAGCCACACAAGTAAATAATTTGAATCCTTTTGCATATGAAGAGTCCTATGTGTCATCATGATCAGATGATGGAGTGGTCGAATATTAATTCTCCCTTTTGTGACCAGGGTGGGTTACGATTTTGCAGGCCAATGGCATGGGCTACAGATAATGTGAGGCCACATTGATAGACTGATAATTAGCAAAAACATGAATTTCGGAATCTTGAAATCGGTGTATAATACAAAATAATATCAACATTAGGTCAGCAGATGTGGTGCAAGTGTAACACAAAATGAAATGAGATGGTCGAATTCTGATATTTTCGAAACTAAAATAAGTTTTTGAAATATTAAATTTATTTGTCAAGGCTAAATCATATAAAAAGGAAGATAGGCATTTGCAGATATCTATATTGGCTTGACAAGTTTATACAATGAAACACTACAACTTAGACTTGATATGAAGATATGATTGATTGATTAATGCTTAACGTCCAGAGAGCTATATTTGAACTTTATTCAGTACGAGAACAAGTCCAATAATATATACAAACTAATGTAGAAATGAGGGAAGGGATGAATCAACCGGGTCAACGACTATTGACTGCCATTGAAAAAGTATGGAGAGTAGGATAGGACGAGAAATTTAGTCATTTGTAGCGGCTACAAAGAGATCTACTCTTTTCCGAAATCTTCAAGAGGTTATTAGCGGCGTGCTAGGAGCGTGGAACTCTACAAACAGGTTACCCACTATGGTCCACAGTCAGGCTTTACGTATTATAACGATATATCAAAAAGAGCCATATTTCTCGCCACATGTAAATTTAGACTCTATATAATGATTAAACACGCGGCACACTGATGTCGAAGTGAATGATTTGATTTTTGATGTTTTAAGCCACTTTCAGCAATATTTCCGCTATATCATGGCGACCAGTTTTAGTGGTGGAGGAAGCCGGAGAGAACCACCGACTATGGGCAAGCAACTGCAGGGGCGGATCCATGATTTCAAGTTAGGGGGGGCGCACTTAAAAAAATCGCGCCGAGCGGAGAGAGGCGCGAAAATTTTTGGGGTATTTCGTGTGAAAAATCACGATTTTACGCAAAAAAAAATCATATTTTACGACCCTCCCAAACTTGTGTTGAAGTGTTTACATATTTCCCTATAGATCTTTGAATGCAAAATGGGACCATGTGTCTTCCTAAAGGATCGATGTCTTCCGTGGACAGCTCATTTTATTGAAATATGTAATTCTATCTGAAAATGTACTTTCAACTGACCGACATTCTTCCGTTGCGAAATTGTCTCCTAAATCTGCATTGGCAATAATGCATACAGTACGCGATCCATGTGTACCAAGACTTGTGATAAAATGCAGAGCGACACAATTTTTTTTTTTTTATACATATTTTATAATTATCCACAAGCTAAATATGGTATTGAATAAATATTGACTATGTTACAACTCTTCCCCATGATGAGCCGTCTGTGTGGTGTAATGCTTATTGTGCTCATCTCAAATCTTAGATAGAGTGGTAAAGGATTTATCCTATATAAATCCCAGGTCAGGTTCAAACCAGACTACTGTATAAAGTTGGTATTTGTTGTCTCTCCTCTATAAATAAAACATCATTAAGAAAAGGGGTAAGAGAAATTAAGAGTGCTGTTCTAGTACCATACAAATAGCATCATTATCCCATCATATAGCTAAACATCTGCTCATTTTGGTGTTAAACAACAATCACTCAAAAACACATTTTAGAGAGTTATGAACCATATATACAGCAATAATTTATCACCAACTGTTCTACTGTCTTCTAGAGTACAAGAATCCTGTCTGTTTTGACCTTATTTTCTTTGTAATCCATACTTTTTGGTATTGCAGTGGTCAGATACCATATACTATTTTCACTTCCAAATCACAGGTGTTAGTGGCATGGAACATGCCTCATGTTAACTGTCTGATTACAGATTTATTTTCAATAAAATTTATTTACCATTTGGCATTTCATTTTTTTTATTTAAGTGTCCATGTTCATATCCATCCAATCCTATGGAAGCAGCAGCTCACATAATCTGTCTCTCTACTCTTCAACAAAATAGTGCTTTCTCTGTGAAAATAACACTATAACTATGACCCCCAGTACAGATAGTGTATGATAATTCCAATGTAATCATGAGTCAAGCTATCAATCTTTTTTTTGCCTGTCCAAAGCCACATCATTGCTTTTTGTACTTATTTTTTGTTTTGTTTTTATTGGTATGACTTTACTGGCTACAGGCAAAAGGTTATGTCATAGTTATAGTTATTATAATGTCAACTAGTGTTGTTTTACTTTCCATTTTCAGTTAGCATGAATAATACTGTATAATTCTGATTAGGCTAGCCTTAGGAGGTAGGGGTCCAATGGCCAATACTGTTCTCTGTAAAGCCTGCAGTGTGTTATGGTGTGTAATTGAACAACAGAGTAGACAACTCCAGCATGGGGCCCCTTAAGTGCGGGCCCAATTGGCTTAAGCCTGGCCCTGATTCTGATATACCTTTGTCTGTATGTTTCTTTGTTTTCTGACAATGATTTTTGTTATTTTTTTATCTGAGTTGTGCTAATATTCATCACATGTCATTAAAACTGAATGTTATTAAGGTGATTGAATTTTGTCTAATCATACCAGACAAGATCAGGAATGTTCATCAAAAGCCTGTTACCTTATAAAATAAAATTCTATATGCTAATTCCATTCACAGGCACATGGGGCATGGATTTCGTTTCCTCCTCCCCCCTTTTTAAAAAAAAAATTCCTATTCATTCCTTTTTCAAAATTTTCTTAATAATTCGTTTTTCTTCATTTTATAATATCAGTAGACATCATACATCACGAAAAATACGTGTATTCTGTGTCCACAGTTTTTCGACTGATACAGTATATATGATAGAAGGTAAGCAACTTATTTTCATATTTCGCGCCATATCGCTCACCTCGGTTGGGAAACCCCCGTGTTTTTTACACTTTATTCCTTGTCTACATATGACAATGTCGTATCAAACTCTTTCTAAGATACTTAACTAATTGCCCATGTTCGAATTTCAGTCGGTACGTCGATCTTTTCCAAGAAATCTCATCGACAGTAGCTAAGCAGCTTCGTTTCTAGGTCAGACTTAATCATCTTAGACGGAAGTAGTGCAAGAACGATAACCCTAGGTTTTTACGAATGGAATATATATACCTGCAATGAAAAACCCAGATGCGCTCTGAATATTTTCCCCAGAATTTTTGGGCGGAAAATATAAACACGTAAAACCGCTGAAAAATGGCACAACGACCA
>MJUT01057246.1:494015-525636 GCA_002080005.1 Gigantidas platifrons
ACACCATCAGAATCCAGCAGTAAACATGAGAAATCGGCTAGCCACTTGGGTGTTTTTCCTCACATTTTATGTCCTTTTCCGCTAGAGTTTTGCGTTTAAATTTCTCGTGATGTTCATTGTGGCCAGAATCACTCCCAGTCTTTTTTTTTATTACAACATATTTGTCCATTGTAACGACTGCAACCCGATTTGTATTATACGTTCACGGATGCAAGGCCCTGTTTGTTTATGAAAAGCTATGGACAAGCAAGGAAACGTCACATTCGGAACTCCAGTAAAACCTGTTACACAGTCCTGGTTATCTTTAAGTAAATGCAGTACAATTATCATTGCAATCGGGTCGTAATACTCAACTTAGAACTTGTACAATTCTGGTTATTTTTAGCTGCTTTCGGAACACCACTGACGTGATCGTTTCCAATAAAAAAAAAAAACAACATTTATCTACTATATAACCGTCAATATTTACAATATAATATCATTTGAGAAATTATCTTCCCAGAGTACTTTGATTAGAAATATTTTTATTTGTTGATTTTTACTTGTCCCCGGACAAGCTAGCCAGGAAAATCTACTTGTCCGGCAGGTTCTATGTACGAGTTGGGCATGGCAATTTCACACCCCTGGTATACAAACAAGCAATTTGCAGAATTTAGATTGGTACATTAGTACTAAACATATATATGTCTTTGATGAGTATAATATTTGGAAGAGTCCACTGGAATTGAAGTGAGGAGGGGTTATTATAATCTCGTTGAGATTATAGGATTATGAAGAAATTTTCTGTTATTAATGGCATCCTCACTTGTGGTTTTTAAGTGGGTAAAACATTGACGATAAAAAAAATTCAGCGGGGCAAATTAAAATTAAGTGGCACTTGTTTCTATCAATGACAATGTGAAAGCACCCTATCCATGTACCGGTAATATGAATAGTCAACCTTCCAGTTGATAGAAAGAAGTGCCAGTCGACTTTCCGATTGATAGAATCAAGTGCTTGTGGTCGCACCTTCGTTTGAAGCCAAAGCGCTGAAAATATGCCAGGTAGTACCATCATGGCATGGGAGATATAATATCTACATCATGTTGTAGATCATACTACTAGATGGTACATTTCAGTTCAGGATTCTGTTGTGTCAATGTATGATACGATAAGTTTGTATATGACGACCCCTTTACCCATTGAAAAATAATGAATATGATTAAATCATGAATATTAGGATAAAAAAAAGACAAAAAACAGGCATCCATTTTGGAAACTGAAATGAATGACTAACCTGGTTACAAACATTTCTTGAGAAGCAAAAAAAAAACAACATAGCGGAAATGCCATTTGTCATATAAAAACGAAACAATTTCGGACGCACACAATAACGGGTATCCGGAAAGATGTGTGAAAATGTCTTTCCCCCATTAATTTGATAACGATAAACACATCTTAAACTTATTATTAATATGATTAAAAGGTCTAATTTTTAATGTGCCTACATTTATTTTTATAAATTGACTGGCTAATGCCGGTCATGGCACACCATCGTCCGTATTTATTCATGTATAAAGAAGACGGTCTTACATTTTTGTAGTAATAAACTTAATTTTGTCCGATCCTAGAAACAATATGTTTAATTTAAAACCACGGGTCATGATTGAAAGAAAGAAGAAGAAGAAGGGTACAAACAATCTTTAAAACTTATCAACACATGGAATGGTAGTTCATGCTGGCCAGTGCATTGCCTGCATGAATCAACATAGTTGATCAACTCCTTTTATTTATTACTATTGCTTATTTTATTTTGTTTTACTTTGCTATTTTAGTTTGTTTCAGTGCTTGCTTATTCTTAGTTCAAATTTATTTGTTTGCCATACATTTGCTTGAATATTTTTAGTTCAAATTGATATGCTTGCTATAAATTTCATGCCGCTTTGCTAGCTATAATTTACATACATCTGTTTTGAATGGCATGATGACAGAAGAAAATAAGACATTTTCATTTTACATGTCAAATGTAACTACCTTGTATTTCATGTAATGTGTTAGTAAATCGTGTGTGTTTGCATGTTTTGTTTATATATAATCCGGTTTTAAAAACTCTTCAGAGCTTATGTGGTATGTTCCTTAATGTACCGACTTTAAATAAAACTTCTTGACTTTTTTTTTATTTTGATCGGCAGCTATGCTATATATATAGATGCTGAGACACCAGGCCATGTTCTTGTTGTCTGGAACCATATCGGTGGTGTAATGGTTAGCGTGCTCTCCTCGAATGCGGTAGATCGCGGGTTCGAGCCCCGATCGGGTCAAACCAGACCGTAAAATTGATATTATTTACATCTCTCCTATGCACGCAGCATTAATGAGAAAGAGCAAAGACGGATTTGCTCGTAATGGGGATAATGTGTCCTAGATGGGCAACATGTCTATCCCACAGGCACTCGAATTCCGGATCCCCCCTTTTTTCCTCAGTTGGTCCCTCCCGCGATTATGGTATGGATCTTTGTACTTAAAACGGCAGCTGGACCTAGAAACAAAAGTTAGTATATAACGAGAGAGTTGTAACACTAAATGTTGTAAAATATGGATAAATGACTCAAAGATGGACTTCCAGACAAAGATCCATACCATAATCGCGGGAGGGACCAATTGAGGAGAAAGGGGGGGGGGGTTCGGAATTCGAGTGCCTGTGGTCTATCCGGGGACTGTTGTTTCAGGGAGTTAGCAATATAAAAATCCAACTAGGCGCGTTGGTCTAGTACAAAGCGGACCTCATCATGATTCCATTGAAAATTAACTTGTTCTCGCCCTGATATAGCTGAAAAATTGCTGAATTGGCGTTAAACAACCATCACTCACCCACTCCCAGTTTCTGGAGAGCCCCAGTGATCTGTTATAGAACCTCGGCTGATTTTATTCTATATAAATGACATTTCAGTTGGCTTACATTACACTATGCACATCTTTGCTGAGGACATCACCGTATATCTGGTAAAGAAATCCACCAGTGACTATAACCATTCAACAAGATCTTGATAAACTAGGTATTTGGGAACAAATATGGAAAATTACATTACATCGAGACAAGTGCAATGCCACAACAATCAGCCGAAATAAGCACCTTATTAATTACACAGCCGAAATAAGCACCTTATTAATTACACTTACACCTTACATGGTAATATATGTAGACAGTGCAAGCTACCTAGGTGTAACTGTACAGTCGAATCTAAAATGGGATAACCACATAAAGAACATTTGTAATAAAGGCAACATAACACTTGACCTTCTTACGTAGGAATTTAAACACTTCAGTCAAATGAACAGGCATATACATCTCTAGTTCAACCATTACTAAGATATTCCTGTTCAGTTTGGGATCCTTACTTTATTGAGAACATAAATAGGATAAATAAAAAAGGTACAACGGACGGCTGAGCTAGGTACGTCACTAACAGACATAGAAACACCTCATGTGATAGTGACATGCTAAGCAACTTAAAATGAAGAAACCCTAGCAGACAGGAGAACAGAATGACGCCTTGTTATGTTGTACAAAAGTTCATATGAAATGGTTGACGTTCAAAAACAGAAAGATTAATTCCACCGATCACGCAACATGCACTCACTCAAATATCAAATATCGACATGCAGAACACACTTTTGGTCCCGCAAACAATTAAAAACTGGAACAGCCTTCCATTGTATACTAAACAGCTGTCTCAAAATACACATGTACAGTCATTAAAATTTCTTTTCATCATGTGTAAGTGGTGTTATCCTATAAAATTCAATTAATTAAATAAATTAAAAAAAAGTTAGAATTGTAAATATGTTACTTAAATCTATTTGATAGTTTATCCGGGCAGTACCAATGGCATAAACTCAACTTGTTGAAGGCGGTCAATAAGAAGAAATCGTCTTTTGAAATGATAAATTGATATAGCTGAAAATAGTATGATATTTTAAACAAGTTTTTGAAAAAAATAGCTAGTAAATAATATTTCATATTAATTTAAAAACAAAAAGCCAACAAAAACGATTGATTGATTGATTGATTGATTGATTGATGTTTAACGTCCAGCGAGCAATTTTTCAGCTATATTCAGGACGAGAATAATTTAAACGCCACGGGACTCGAAATAAGGAAATGTGATGGGTAGGGACGGAGAATTTTGCCAGTGCAACAGGTCTCCTATGGACCACTCATCATGAGCATAATGCTCATAATGAGCTGTTACACTGGGTTCTTTAACGTGCGAAGAGGGTGGCAATCTCTCAACACGGGACCTCGGTTTTATTTACGTCTCATCCGAAGGACGGGTTGGTTGTCAATTTATACATCCCGCACAACCGACGGACGCCCCTTCAAGCCGAAGAAGCTCTCGGTCCCATTTCTATACCCCGGGGTTCCCGCGGGGTTGACCCCTTTTAGAGGACTAGTGCCTCTAGGACGGAGGAACCTGGTGCCTATTCTCCCCCTGACACACCCTCTGGGAGGGGGTCCAACAAAAACGAATAACGGGAAGACATGTAATAAATTAATAACTTCTGAATCACAAAAATGTATGAGGGCGTTTTGATCAAATGATTTTTATTTTGGAAAATTGTGTATGCCTTTATTACTATCACTGTGTCGATACCTCTGCTGTTGGAATATCATAGTCTCGATGGTACCATTCGTCCAGTAGTCAATGCTTATAAGATATAGTTATTATGAAATGTACAGGCGTAGCCCCTGTGGGTAGGTAACGTACCTTTGTCGTGTTTCGCTATTCTGTCTTGCTCTAAAAAGACTTAAAATTATTTTGGCGGCTTCCAATCGTTTGACATTGAGCGTACACGTTGAAGGCTATTCAAGAAACGTATCATCGGCACTAATATAGATATGTACCAAATGTGTCTAATGGGCAAACACACATTGGTATAGAAACAGTTGTATTTTCTACTTGTACTACCTAATATTGATCGCCTTCAACAAGTTTAAGATTATGTAGTTGAACATGACAATTGAAAAAAAATGTGAAAACATTTTACAGGTTTTTATAAATTAGTATTTGATAGAGGATCTATTAACGGCAACCGAGTCACTCAAACTATGGACTGTGGCAGCTGGTTATCGTACGAGGGAAAACGATTCTTGTCTTTGTTGATATTTAGAAGGAGGGATAAAGAAAGACGAGGAGTGCATGTTCCGTTGTGCTCTCAATGGTGGCTTTAGTCTGTCTTGTTTCGTACGAATTGTATACGCCTGTCTTCAAGACTGCACCAGTTCAAGTGTTGTAACATGTTACCACTATATGTGTGTTTCGCTGATGAGCCTTGCAGCCTTGGGTTGGACAATTATGAGTTGATAGATTTCGCCTTTATTATAGGGGTCCCAAATATAACATGCATACTCAAGTGATGATCTAGTTAGAGATGTGTAGGCTTCTTCCTTTACTGAGTTTCGACGTAGCATATAAATATGTATCACGGTTACACATCTAAAGTGGGATAACACAAAATGCATGGGGATATGGGGATGATTGTCATTCATTACTGTCATCATACGTCTTTGAAAGGTTTTCAGTAACAACTGCTGCAAAAATCCATTTAATTCGTTTTTTTCCATGCCAATGTACATGTATATCTGTGTGAGCTAGAACGCCTATATTTACAGTTGTATATCTGTGTGAGCTAGAACGTCTATATTTACAGTTGTATATCTGTGTGAGCTAGAACGCCTATATTTACAGTTGTATATCTGTGTGAGCTAGAACGCCTATATTTACAGTTGTATATCTGTGTGAGCTAGAACGCCTATATTTGCAGTTGTATATCGTAATGTTTCTTTAGTTACCATTGCAGGTGTTGTTTTGATAATGTATTATTGATATGCAAGTAATAAATAAACTTTTATATTTTTATGTTTAGCACAAGTCGACACAGGACACAATTTTTGTCAGAACTAGACTTTCATGTTCGCCTATGCCAAAAGTAGCTTGTTTTTGGAATTTTTATGTAATAAGGGCACGTCGTGACTGTCAAGACATCAATTGATTGATTGCTTAAGTCGCTTTTAACAATGTTTTAGCTACACCAAATAAACCACATCTATTGCAAGTGATTTATAGTGGTATAGGAAGTCGTGATTCTAGGTGGAATATCTAACCAGTTTTGTCGGTCGACTGAACATGAAGCAGTGTTCGACAAATTTGAAAATGACTATCATGAAAACTATGCATATACAGTGTACGTATACTTAGAATTTCAAAATAAATATGATTAATTGTATTCTTAATATCCACATAAAAAAATTGTCGTATTACTAATTACTTATATCAGTTAAAACCAGGAACGGAATAAATATGATTAAATTACAATGTAATGGATGTGTATTCAATGTCTATGTTCGTATGTATCTATTATTTTCACAAAAAAATATTATCAAAAGACTCATTGCATATTGTGACAACAACAAAATGTGTAGTAAATAAATATTCCACAAATAACCCTTTTAAGGTAATAACAATGAAAATTCAGAAAGCGTTTGGTTGAACCCTGTTTAGAATACAACTGGGATTTAAACATTTTCTTTTCATGCCTTTTCATGCCTTTTCATGCATACATTCTAAAGTATTTATTCTATTTTAACACTGAACAATACTACTGTTATATAAATTTGTTTATCTCTGCTATACATAAGGAAATTAATTATTATTATTTTATTTATTAAATCTAAGACACAAAAACTTATTTCAAGTTCGAATGAAATTTCCTTCAATACAATCGGTTCGTCATAATCTTAAGCATACATGTACATGTGTATGATATAATCGTCTAAAAAAGAGAACAATTTGTTCTTTATTGGAAAATTGAAAGCAGATGGTCGTCGTGATTGTATTACTTAGAAATTGTGGACCAAAATTTTCATATTAAAGACGTTCAAAAGAACTTTGGTATTACCTTTTCACCAGGAGGAAGCTGGTATACACGGAATACATGTACGTTTTCAAAGGATGTTACATAACATTAAATATGTTCTTTTATAAGCTGAAAAATGACAAATAATTCGGAAAATAGTCGGTATTCAAGAAATACTTTCTCTGAGAGGACAGACGGATTAACGGAGAGGACAGACAGATTAACGGAGAGGACAACAAGTGGGAGAACAGAATTAACGGACAGGACGATCATAATTCCTGAATATACATTAAATGGAAGGTATGTTGGTCTCTCTAGTCAGCAAAGAAGACATGAAAATGACAGCATTATGGAAACAGAAGATGAGGAGTTTATAGTACCCATTCTTCCTATTGGATTAGCAGTAGTTTGTGGGGTTCTTAACTTTATTCTACCGGGATTCGGTGAGTTGATTATAAATAAGTATTTTTTTATTGAAAAGGATCGTTAAAATGAATCCAAAACCTCTGTAAAATGCGCAATAGTATAAAAATATTCTAGCTAAAATTCTACTCTTGATGCAAAAAGAAAACAGAAGATGAATTTCTGTTTGATTACTAATATTATACATTTTGTATACCGGTATTCATAAAGGAGGTTTACTGGTGATCGAGTTCGTTGGATTTATACCTATCCATGCCATCAGTACCTATCATCACAGAAGTTGTGATTTTGTTTCCTATCCGATGTACTCTTTACAGCTTTATGTGATCCAGTTTGTTAGTAACTTGCGGCATGACTGTACTTTCTTCCAAATACTCGGATTTCCTCCACAATTAAAACTGTATGATCATTATGATATCACTAAAACAGTATTGAAAGTGGCGTTAAACACCGTTAATCTTTAACCTTATATATATGTACATATAAATGGCAAATAAAGATATTATACACTTCCTGTTCAAATATGATATAGCATAAAATAATATTTGGTGGATGTTATTGTTTCAGGGACAATTTTAGCTGGACTATGTGCCCCGTGCTGTGCTAAATCAGAACTGGGTGTAAAAGACTATAGCTGTGTGTCTGCTTGTGTTATAGTTGGTGTGGGATTTCTTCAATTACTCTTGACGGCCTGTTTTCTGATTGGCTGGGTTTGGAGTGCAATATGGGGAATAGCATTAATAGGAACTGCATGTAAGTTGTCATGCACTGCCGCACTTATTATCTATCTCGATAAGCCTCTTATATATGAAAAATATATTTATTATCTTAAAAAGGAGAAGACAAAATGTATATGTAAACACCATCAATATAATTATGTTAAGATAAAAACGGAAAAAATTCTTTCAAAATTTTTTCAAAACAAGTTGGATCTAAAAGTGTCAACATTTAATAAGCATGTTGTGTTAACATAATAAGCACCAAATTTGCATTATGAAAATATAATTCAAATGGTAACGGTCAACAATTCCACAAATATCAACAATATGAACAATCCGACTCTCATCTCAAATCATAGAACAGACAAAAAGACCATGTTTGGGAGGGTCACACAAATATAGTGCTGTCAAACCGGTTAATGAGAGCCGACCCTCCCATCCATTAGATTTCCTATGTAATATAAACATAAACAAGCAACAACAAAAACTGCACAGATTCCCTTCACTCAAAGAGTACTGATAGTTTAAATATAAGAAATTGAGGCTTAAAATGGGAATGTTTCGGGTATTTGTAGAAATATGGGTACTAATGACGGTTCTTAGGGCTTCACCCAAACAGCTGTCTAGTACTTCCCCCAGGTGGCAGATAAGGGATGCCGAGTTGTCAGATTATAATACGAAAAGTCTAACAGTGAACCATAGTGTGTATCGTGCTTGGAGAGTGTCACGTGCACGCTCCCTTCAAATAAAAGAACTCTTTTAAAATTCCTGCACACTTTTCAAGTTTTTGGCAATCACATGTCGTTGTATCATTTATCCCACCCCCTCGTATTTCTGTATCATTTTTAGATTTTGACGAACTTGTTCTCTTCCTGAATAGAGCTGAATTACTGGACGTTAAAGAATAATCAATTAGTTAATCAGCCAAACATTTCTAGAATAAGATTTAGAAATGGTGGCCATCTTGAATGGGATCCTGATACTGTTTGATAAAATTTGACGATGACAATCCAAATGATGTTATAATTACCCTACATGATATTATATTTCAGGGAAAAAAATCTTTTAAATCTAAGTTACGTCTGTTTCAGGGGTAATGTAAACCAACAAAATACGCTTGTCTTTAATGCCTAGAGACGTAGCATCCGATCAGCCTGATCGGGAGACTTGCGCATTGAAATGTCATTATTTATAGTAAAGTGGGCTGGGAGTTACTGATAAACAACAGCTGATAATGGTATACATAAGCACAATGACACGGATGAGGATTCTTACGTGAATATATAAACACAACATCAAACACATAAAATTAGATTTCTAAATTGTCATACTTAAAATTAGGTCTTTAAATGGATTAGTGCTGTACCTACACTTCTCATTATATACTTATTTACCCATCGTTGTTAAACAAAAACTAAGAGTCGCACATGTACAAGTATTTGCTCTATTGTTCATTGTAGCTGATTTTTCAAATTATAACCCATCAAATCCAGAATCGTCGTATTGGCGGAACAGACCTACATCAAATAGGTCTCGACGGAGCTTGAGACCTCGATCAAATTTCATCTATCCTATGAGAGCACCATCGAACATGGATTACGGCAGTCCACCACCTCCATATCAAATGTTTAGAACACCACCACCACAATACGCATCTAGACCCTCACCCGAGAGATACATAACTACAACTTCTGCATCACCTCATAATATGACAAGAACTGATGGAATATCATCTAGTCGTACGGTAAGCAATATCCAAAATCACCATTGTATATAAATGATAATATGTGCATCTAAGTGTGTTAGCAATTGGTCTTTTACCACGAAGTGAGCGGTGTTGTCAACAAGTTTTATTATGCATGCTTTGTACTAGAGCCTGAGAGTCGTCCAGTGGCGCTGGTGCACAAAGTAAGAATAAGTGGATACATATTACAGCGAGTGAGTTATTGTTTGTTAAACGACAAGTGAGCAATGTCATATGTCATGGCGAGAACAAGTTGCATTTCGATAATATGATGATGCTGATGTCCGATTTGAACTAGACCACCATGCCTAGTTGAATTTTATAAATGTTAGCTCATTAAAACAACTGTCCACCCTCCACTTCACATTATCCTGATTCCGGGTCAATCATGCAGCATTTGCCCTTACCCCGTAATGCTGCGTGTACCTTAGTGGAGAAATTAACCAATAATTAGTTAGTTATTATGTGTCCACACAAATTACTAAAAAATAACTTTATCAAAAGATAACCATACAACGTATTTTCCTTCTATATTTGTACATCTTGGAAAATGCTGTTTAATATTTTATGTTAATATTCACAGATGACGACCATACAAATTACAGAAAATTCTAGAGAGAGAACGACATGGAATTGTCGTCAGTGTAATAAGGTCTACGGGGCAGACACACGAAAAGTATGTTATTTGTAATAGCTATTTCTTCAAACATATTAAATAATGCTCAACGGATCATCCCATCATCTCCATAAAATGTAGAATGTGTTCATTGATCGGGGAACATAATATCACAAATACATAGACACCAGTAAACACGTATTACTAAAAGCAGAGACAATGGCAGAATAATCAACGAATTGATGGTGGCCGCATTCTGGTAGAAGTAGAATCCGGGCTTGTTCCAATAATTTCTGCAACATCTCATTATGTTTCAAAAGGTTTCAAGCCTCTTAAATAAATAGTAGGGTTGAGGTTTATGGTATTTAACACAACTTTCAACAATATTTGAGTTATATCGTGGCGGTCAGTTTCATTGGTGGAGGAACCGGAGTACGCGGAGAAAACCTGTCGCAAGTCACTGACAAACTTTGTCACGTAATGTTGTATCAAGTACCTCTCACCTGGGCGGGATTCGAACTCACAACGTTAGTGGTGATAGGCACTGATTGCATAGCCCCAAAATAAATACAGGTAGTAGTAAAACAATATGCAATGTTAACAGTAATTAGTGTTTCATATGTAAAAATGCTCAGTTTAAAATGGTTCCCGTCTATTTCGTTTTAGCACCTATGTCGAAGATGTTCAAGAGACGTGTGCCCAAGATGTTATACCAAACAGGTCAGAACACGTGGAGATGATATAATAACCGTCTGTGACAGATGCTTTACACAGGTGTCACTAGATCCGAATCCGAGGCTGACGATAATTTGACCCAATTTTGACTCCATAAATTATATACTTTTTTTTTCAAAATTCATTTCGTCATCTGCTGGTTCGGATGTGAAAGAAGACTTAATTTAAATTTGGAAATGTAAAGTTTTATTTCAGTCGAAAGTTGGAAAATCGAACATTTTTAATGGATTAATAAATTTTCATATTTATCATACACCAAAGGATTAACATTCCTGAGTCTTTCATTTTAAGAAATAAGCATTAACTACATGTACTTAATAACAAAATGTGCCAAAATCATCAGTATTATAGTAGGTCGGTTCTTCGTTACATATATGAATTGTAAAAATAAACGATGAATTAATGCTTTTATTTGTATTATTTCCATCATCAAAGGGTTTTATGGTTTATGGTGTTTAACGCCACTTTCAACAATATATATCGTGGAGGACAGTTTTATTGGTGGAGGAAATCGGAATACCAGAAGAAAACCTCCATCATCAAAGGCAATATACATATATTACAAAATTAGTATTTATTGTATGTGACAATGCATAATAACAATATCATAAATGTCATGCAAATGATACTTAAAAAAAAATAAAAAAATTAATAAGCCAAGACTTCCTTATATCAGTCCGGTGACTATTTGTTAAAGAAACAGTTGCTTACAGATAAAATGCGTGCATGTACAGCTTGGAGTATATGAATGGTTTTAATTACTGGTGAAATCAAAATTTCAATTTGAAACGAGATTTTTTTTGTTATTGTAATTTTATACAATGTGCTCACATTTTATTGCAATGCATAATAAGGGATTAAGAATTTTCTAAAGAAATGTCACATCCGAAAGCTGGGAAATGTAGAAAACACCAGAAGCACATCTCATAGACAAGGGAAGATCCATTTGATCAAGCTGACTGAATTGTATACTCTTTTGTGTGTTTAGTTCATTTTGGTATAATCAGTAAATTTATGTGCATTCCCCAGCAAAAGGTGAAACGGCAATTTACAAATGATATCAGTGGTCTTCTTTCTATCCGTTCTGCTTTGGCTTCCAAATACTAAATTTACTTCTCTTGTCCAAATATTTCGAAATTATAACACAATGTTCAGGGGCGGATCCAGGGAGGGGGGGGGCGCACCCGGCACGCCCCCTAAAATTGGAAAAAATATGATTTTTTTGCGTAAAATCGTGATTTTTCACACGAAATACCCCAAAAAAATTTTTTAAGTGCGCCCCCTAACTTGAAATCCTGGATCCGCCCCTGATGTTTTAACTACAATACAGAGGGTCAGGTTCGAATTTGGTTGTTATTCCTACTGTGGTTCATAGTTATATCCGTAAATTAATTATGGTTTTGTGCTTTAAATTTTGTATCCCATGGGCAAACGTTTTGAATTATTTTACACATTTGTGTTAACAACAATACAGAGTTTAAGGTATATTTTGGTCTGTTATTGTTTATACAGTTCCAGAGCTCCTTACACAATTGAAAAATGGCACACTTGTGGTTATGGTACTCTTACTCTAGTTTCTATTGACAAAATGTTTGAAATTTTTACATTTTGTTTCTCATTTTGGCTATAAAATGGCTGGAACATTGGTGGTTTTTCTTGACTAAATATTTTGAAATATCTCCACAATGGTTTTGTCTACAATACACATGTCAAGCTACCACAATACACAGACCGACTCCCCATACACATGCCAAATTCGAATTGGACTATAATTTCTAATTTGGTTCCAAAGTTATACCTGTAGTCTTGTCCTAGTCTTTTTATTTAATCATAATGAAAGACTAATTTTGGAAAATAATCAAAGGTGAAGTGTAAGTTTGTCAGTTACTTATTTTAACTTGTTCATATTTCAATATTCATACCAAGGACGTATATTCCTTGTTCATACACTCTTATGCTAACAGCAACTTGCATGTATCGACCCTATATGCGGAGTTTCTTGCCTTGTGGATAATCCGATTATTAGTACATCTTTGTATATATATAGGGTTGACACATGCAAGTTGCTCACAGGCACTTGTTTCATTCAAAAAATATATGCCCCCTCCTCTTCCTTACTTCAAGGTAAACATCTGTCCTTTTCCCCCTCCCCACTTCGCCTCAATGTTCTTCGTTTATTTGTGATCCTTTCACTTAAATAAAACAAGCTACCTTCGTTGCATATTCTTGTCTAATTCGTCTGAGGGGGCCCGGTAGGTATATTTAAATGTGGCAGTCGAAAAGAGAAATATCTCGGGAGTGTAACGATATAATTGGGTCAGCGAAAAGATCACAAATAAGCAAAAAATATTAAGGCGAAGTGGGGAAGGGGAAAAGGACAGATGGTTACCTTGAAGTAAGGAAGAGGAGGGGCCATATATTTTTTGAATGAAACAAGTGCCTGTGAAGTTGCTGTTAACATAAGAGTGTATGAATATTGACACGAACAAGTTAAAATAACGAAAAGAGATGAAATAATAAATAAAGAAATAAATTTGTAATGAAAATAAATGTGTAAACAGAAAGTTAAGAAAGGGGTGGTAATTCCGTGCCACGAGCGCCAGTGATATACACATCCATATAATGTAAAACGTGATATCTACATGATTCATACAGTATGAGATAGAAGACCAATATCAACCTTTTTACATTCTTATATGCTGACGACATTGTGCTTTTGATTGAACTTCTAAATTGTTTAGACTCTCTCAGGGTTTCAAGTTAGGGGGCGCACTTAAAATAATCGCGCCGAACGGAGCGAGGCTCGAAATTTTTTGGGGTATTTCGTGTAAAAAATCACGATTTTACCGAAAAAAATCATATTTTTTTCCAATTTTAGGGGGGGGGGGGCGCGCCCCGCCCCCCTGGATCCGCCCCTGTCTCTTGAGGATTATTGTTCGAATTTAATAAAGTTAATAAAGTACATTTGTAGTTGCATTTTTAAGAGGAGATATGGCATTACAATTTCTCTTTAAATATCTGAAATGGTGAAGAGCTACAACTAATATGTCAACATGGTCAACAAATCTAGAAAAATTGAAAATGAATCAGTATTGATAAATTTAATAACACAGAGTTTATAGGGTGGTAGAACATGTTACCCATCGATATTTCATTGCATCCAGTCCAACTCAGCTTCGATTCTGTCGACAATTATATTTATCGGGGTTTAAACAATCTTATCAACCGGTCACCCTCTAAACTAGCGTTATTTTTATATATTAAGCATAACGAAGGATTTATATAGTATATATAATATAATATAATATTTTATTAATCCAATCATGGTCACACAGGGGGCAGTTACATAAATATAACAATTATGATTAATACAGTAGACAGTACATTGCTATAAACAGTAAATGTCAATAATTTTAATTGATAGTATACTCAGTCGTGATACAGTATATGTGGTACTATTGTAGCTGATCTCTGCCAAAGTGCAATCCAGGAAATTCAAAGAAACGATATCACACATACCAACAAAAACATAAATAAAAAAAGAAGTAATCCTTGTAATGCAGGGGTGGATCCAATATTTCAAATTAGGGGGGCGTATTTAAAAAAATCGCGCCCAGTTTGTACTAAGAAGTATATAAATCCTTGGCATAACTACCAATCATGATTTCTCTCAACAAAGGTTAATCCAATTTAATATGGCCAGAAATAGTTGACTATTGCAACATTCCCTTGTAAAATTATTTTACAAATTAGATTTTTATATTTTCCCGCCGATTGGATTTGTGTATTACATATAGTATATGTATAATTCTGTTCTATATTTAGAAACTGTCACTACAACAAGCAACATAATAATTTACCTGTATATTAATGTGTGTAGTAATTCAGACGTAAACATTACAAGGAAATAAACAAAATGGGACTAGGGGAAGGCAGTGGTGGTAGGACAAGGGCCAGGGCAAAGAAGGACAGGAAGTATATACCGGCCATGCCCATGCCCCTGGCAGTTTTATGCTGTATATTAAACTTTTTAGTTCCAGGGTTAGGTAAGTAATTATTATATATTTGTTAAATGACTAAATATCATGTAAAGATATGAATAATTTTGTTATTGAAATCGGATCAAATCTACTTTGAGTGTGAATATGAATTTAGGAGGGAGTGGGGTGGGAAAAAAGGGGAGGGGGTGTTAATGTGCTCGTTTCTATTATTGCTATGAGAATGGAACTATGCATGAAATGTTGTATGGTTTAACGAACATGACAAACAAACACACACGCAAAAAGAAAACATTCAAATCAAAATCAAAATGGAACCCCCTCCCCCCCCAAAAAAACGAAAAAATAATAAATATATGAGCCGTAGTATTATCTGGTCATAGTATCTTGACGTTTAATCTAGCGAAATAATAGAGAAAAATCTGTATAAAATCGGTATCGGTATATTAACTTTATATATAATATACCGATTTTCCACAGATTTTTCTCTATTATTTCGCTAGATTAAACGTCAAGATACTGTGATCTGGTTTAATAAAATATTAACGCACACATCATTTACTATTTATTTGAAATAACCTGTATATATTTCGAAAAACATTCAATAGTATCATTTGTTTTAATTTCCATTTGCATCACAGGCGCGCGTTTAATACAAGAACAACTCCATACACTACACCAAATGTTATAGTGTAGTGTATGGGGTTGTTTTTTTTGGTATTAAACGTGTGCCTGTGATTTGAGTCCAGCCATAATATTACTCCCTCCCCCTTTCCCCATTTATGTTTTAAATGTTTTTTTTAGGTAAGAGCTATCTTTCTTTAGCCTAGATATTGCATATTTTTACATTTTGATTACATTGTTCATAGCTAAAACGTTAGAATCTAGACTCTAGTACTGTCCTTGGAAGAAGATCTGTAAATAACATTTTTCATTGATTGATTGATTTGTGTTTAACGCCAACTTTTGCAATATTTCAGCTATATCGTGACGTGAACAAATTTTATGTTAACTTTATACTTTTCATGAATATATAATATATCATTTTAAAATATATTACTCGACCTGTTTTTCTCGATATATTATGGTTTTAGACTTGTAAACTAGTCGGCATGATTTTGCCTCCGTCTTCTGATAAAAACTTTTCACAATTCAATCTTTCTCAACGAAACGACATGATCAAATTGAAAACGTAATTTTTAGCAACAATGTTTATTGTGCATGTATTGTCCTCAACAAATTTTAAGATTTTGGTACTGAATGTAAAATCCAAGATGACCGCCAACGCAGGACATAGTTTTAACATAGAACCCTAAGTGAAAATATAAATTTATATGTCATTTTCTTTTAATCCACTGTTAGGCCACTCCAAATTAATTTCTAGTTCTTCCGACAACCATACGAAAAATATGGTAGCGAGCGAGCGAAATTTTTTTATTTATTTTTTTTTTCAAATTTGGGTTTTTTGGAGGGGAAGCATTTTTCAACAAGAGAGCGATATTTTTTTTTAATTTAAAAAAAAATGAAATCTGGCCAAAGATAAAAAATTGAGCGAGCGATTAGAATTTTGTGGATACAAGTCTCCTAGATTAAGGCATGCAGTTTTCTTTAATTGCAGGATCTTAAAGTTACATAGAAATGCAGGCATAATTGTCATGAATGAAGTCAATGTCTTTTATTAAACAGGAAAGGCTTACTTCATCTACTTCATCTTGGCACTTGAGTGTACAGTATGATACAGGAAGCCCATAGTGTACTTAGATCATTTGATGCACTGTTGATATATTTTAGCAAATAAAACACAGATATTCCAAGAACATATCTTTTATTTGTGAAAAAAAAAAACAAATGTAAAAAAAAAGTAACAAAATATTTCCATCTTGGAATAATAAAAACTTGTATATAATAAAAAAAAAAGTCATCCTGACTAGAAGTTGTATATGCATGTATATATAAAAAGTCATTACAAAACAGTTGAACTCGTGTATTTGTTTATTTGCAAATGAATTTTTAATATGGTAATTGTCAATTGAACAGTTAATATCTCTCTAACAAAGACTCATTTCCAAGTATATAAGAACTTCATGGTGTGTAATACTTGAATGTCTAGTGTTCTCCCCAGAAATTTAAAAGTTCAAATATGACTATGAAAAAATATAGAACTGTTTTCCGGTAAATATGTTCTTAAAATTTCTGTTATAAATCATCTGAGATAGTTACAAGGAGGAAAATATATCACTATGCTACAAAATATAGTATCATGGTAGCATTGGAGAACACTGAATTTCCACATTTTACTGGTCAAATATTAATGCAATTTAAACAGAAGACTCAATAATATTAGTGAAAAAATAATGTATAGACAGTCATCTATACCATTTCCCGATTGTTTGGTTAGTGGGGATCACAGGGTGACGTTTTGGGGATTGACTCTTTGGAAGAAATGTGGAATTGTATAAATTTGCAATTAGGTCTTCACATGTGCAGATTTTCATGTTTGGGGACACTAAGTTCAATACTAGCGGATGCCTGCGTTTGCTCTGTGATTTGGATTTTGACGATGGCATCGTAACTGTATTCCTCAGTACGGTAAAATCTCTTGACATTGGGGTCTGATTTTTACTAATTCGTATAGTTCTATAAATGTAGAGTCCATATCGTCTACTTCCAATGCTGTATTGTTAATTAGTGTCTTTGATTGTCTGTGAGACACGACGGAAATAACAAAAATCTTGCCCATTTTGTATTTTGTGTTCCGCTACTTCATTTTTCACCGATATTTAATGTTTCTTTACGCTATTTAGGCACCTTTCTGTCAAACGTACAAGTGACTGAATTTTTTTATTCTTAATTTTGGATTGGACGCGGGCGGTTCCGCAATTGACGCGGCGAAAAATAAAAAGTATTTTTTTCTTGTCGACATCAAAATACACGCGGCGAATCCGACGAACGAGGCATTAATTTGGCGTGGCCTTATGATGACATACATTATATTTGTGATTTAGTGGGTTATTGTTTTAAGAATAAACTTTTCAGGATTACGCATTATTCCGTTTATTTTATCCCATGGTATATATACGTTTACATGTGTCCGAATCAGTGCGGGAACATAGCTAGTAGCAAACGTAGCATATGATATGCTAGGACCCAACATTTCCGAGAGTCCCCACTAAATACTTGCAAGCTTTCTGGTGAAATATGTGTCTCACGAACTAGTTGGAAACGATATGTAATATTTATTCCACGGTTTCCGAAATTAACCTTTTAACTCAGAAAACCGTGGTATAAATTGTTTGGAACATGAAGACATTAAATATCATATCGAGGTCGTTGATGATTGCACGACTCTCTTAAAGTAATACAACTACAGCCCAGATTTATAGTGTGCAATATCTCGTCTCTGCGTGTATTATTTCATAGTCTTTAGCTGTTGCTTACATTTTGGTATATAAACCATCAAAAGATCAAAGGAAAAAAATGCTTACATATGTATATACATACATTTGTATATATATATATATAATTATATGTTATATGTTTTCTTTTAATTTAGACCCTTTTATAACATGTGCTACAGTCCACACACTAGCTTAATCCCGCAATTGTCCGAGTATTTTCCTAATGAACTTAAATAAACTACTTTCCTCCTCAGATGTGTTTGAATATTTCCCACGTACCTAAGGTATAATATTAAAGATTTCAAGTCTTTATACATAACTCACGTACAGTCACCTAAATGCCCACAAGGAGAATATTATTAGATACAATTTAAAACATCCGTTGGATACAAAAAAAATATAATATTGTAAAAAGGTCTTGGTTTAATAAATTATCAGATGAGGCAAATAACACTTATTATTATTTTTCATCAAACTCGAACTTAGAATTTTTTCAATATACTAGTAATTGATATTAGATCTTATATTACACTCCCCCTTTTTGTATGTAGTCGGCATAGAGTGTGTCATATCAAAAATTGGGTGCAATTTAAGATATATTTTTAACTAGATGGCAATTTATATTAAAATATTTACGGTAAGATATGGTAAACATTTGAATCTACATGTATTATTAAATAGACCATTTGCACTTTTTCTACTTTGATTTTAAAGTTTTACGTTTTACAAGGGAGCCCCTGAAAGGAGGCGAAAAAGACCCCCTTTCAAGCAAAATTCAATGAAAATAAAACATAGTTTTTCCCGTTTGTAGCAACTTGTGAATTTTTCTATTTGCTATAAAATTATCCTCTGATTTTTATCTCCAATTAAATTTGAGAAAAGTATATACTCAGGCTTGTTGTTCTTTTCAATGCTACTGCTAGACTGGGTACCATTTTGCTCGTCGTTAAGGAAATAATTCTTATAAAAAGGTAGATAAAAACGTATAATTTTTGTCTATTATGATATTTTTACAGGTACAATCATAGCTGGATTTTCTGTTTGTTGTTGTGCAAGAAATGAAGACATGTCGTGTTGTGAAAAATTTGGCAGTGCTATATTGAGTATAATATTTGGACTGTTACAAATGATATTAGCACCATTACTTCTAGTTGGCTGGGTGTGGAGTTGTTTCTGGGGCGTTTCTTTTATTGGAATGTCAAGTAAGTATATATCTTCAGTTTCATTTGAAATAATGACCATCATTTCCCGAAAGAATCTCAGACCTTTTCCCACTGAATAACTCAGCTGTTTCTGAGTTTCTGAAAGGAATTTAAGTCTGATGTTTTGAGTAAATTTCAAACAAGTCATAATGTTGACTTAAAATCTTATTTACTATCAATGACTATATTTTATTTGTATTGTAGATATATTTTTTATAATGTAACTTATTTATTAGATATTGTAGGATAGTTTAGAAAAAAATCTTATTTTAAGGTTTGTCATATTTTGTCCATCCACCTCAATATAATGAATCTGGTGTAATTAATTGTGATGTAGAGCAGAAATACTACTTTTCTGGTTGGTTTGGTTCACAAATATGTTTTATTCCTTATTTTAGTAGTGAAAATTGGAAGTGTGTGATCAATTATTTATTGTTTTTAATAAAGTATAATTTGTGCATGTTCGAAATTGAATAAGCCGAGGAATCAACATATTATGAAGAACTAAACTATTAAGAATCTGACTGCAATAGAAGTATTCTTAATTTTATGATATATGTGAGTTTTACATTCGGATAAATACACCCCCACACCCACACACACGTTAATTTCGGTTACTCTGTTTTTGTATTTAGATATTTGTAAACATCAATTGTATGTAGGAAACACAATGAATTGATCTCCGAAGTCAGAAAGCTCTATAGTGGGAGTTTTGAAATTACAGTGCAGTAGTTTCCTACATTGTTAAGTGGATTGAATTACATTTTTTGTATGTCCTTTATTAAACCAATAACTAGTTCTTAAACTAGTATCGTTCCCCTGGTTATTTGTTCACTATTTGGGTTCAAACAATTTGCCATCATGTGTTTAGGGGTGATGGTGTTTAACGCCACTTTCAACAATATTTCAGTTTTTATCGTGGCCGTCATGCAGTCTTATTCATGCAGGAAACCGGAGTACCTGGAGAAAACCAACGACCTGCCGCAAGTCTCTGAAAAAACGATATCATATAATGTTGTATTGAGTACACCTCGCTCAAGCGGGATTCGAAATCACAATTTACTCTATTTTATTTAACTGGTCGGGCGGAGTTGACCATTAAATTTACATGAAGGCATTCGATTTTGTTTTGTGTATGTACAGGATAGTTCCCGTTATTGACATTATTGAACTGTATTCAGCAGTGTCACCGAAATCAATTCATACAAAAGGAATAGAACGCACGATTGAATATAGCTGTATATATGAAATTGATCAGGTAACCTGATCCTCCTAAATACATGGACTTTCCTGTAATCAGTCAAACCGTGTTAAGCCACGCCCAACCAGTTGAAAAAAATAGAGTAATAGTTAAAAATCCAACTACCATACGAACACGACCACGACGGCCCCCAGGTGCCATCATACGTTGGTTCTGGTTGATTTAAGAAATAAATCATGGAAACCAGAATGTGTTGGGAGTTTTAACATGGATTGGCGGATATTAATATTTTATACCGAGCGAGGGATAAAATTTACTAATATCCGCCAATCCATGTTAAAACTCAAAACACATTCTAGCTTCCATTATTTATTTCGATTCTGATATGTCTAAGAGTAAAACAAAGGTAGTATACTTGATTGGAAGACGATAATTTATATTTACACTTGCGGAAAATGTCGCACACAATTTATGTAACTCGAATAATACTGCGTCCTCTGTCGGCATTATTCGGGTTACAATTTATGCTGCCAATGGAAAAGGCAGTCACATTCACCGGCGCATGTGCTAATGAGATTATACCGAATGGATAACTCGCTCGTTTGTTAACAAAGCGAAAGAAGGAGGTCATGTGAGAATAATATTTAATTCCATTATTGTCTAATCTAGCTTCTGGTTTGATTCCTTAACTGACTCTGCAGTACATCGCATCACTTTAGGTTTCAAGTATGAAGTCGAATTGTTCAAGGTTTTGTTCTTAATTAGTTGTAAAGTTATATTTGCTTTGTATTCTGATCGACCCTTTATCCAGACAACATTTCGATCTTGAGTACACCATGTTCGTATTGCATAATGGACATGCTTTTTATTATTATTATGGCAAATACATGTAATTTAAGAAATAAACCATGTGAAGTTTTTATTTAACATCGGATGTCATTATCAATAAGTCATCTTTCTTTCAGAGGAATATTACCATGACAATAAACCATATGATGATGAACCACAGACCACAGCTATTACTACCCAACCTGGATATGGTCCTAATCAGTGGTCTTCACCACCGGGACCCGGTGGTCCGTATGGAGTACAACCGGGTCCAAGTCATGGTTATCCACCAGGAGGTCAATATTCAGGACAAATGGATCCCACACAAGGGTATCCACAAGGACAATACAATCAAAATCAAGTTGTTCCCTCTGCTCCACCGGCAGAACCAGGATACCCTCAACCCCCACCGGGATACGGCGAACCCCCGCCGGGATACAGCGAAGCACCACCTCCATACGACTTTAAAGATCCACCTCCACACAAGTGATTATTGTTTTAAATTCATCTTGTGGTATGAATTTATCAATGCAAAAAGTCGTCCTGATGGTGCTACAGTTAGTATTTCAATGAAGTAAACTTTTAGGGTGGTTTTCGGTATTTTAGCATTTATTTTAATTTTACATGAAATAACTTATGCATTGGCTTCATATTTTTAATTATTACATTTTTTTTTAACCATGAAAAGAATATTCCTCACAGCAATACACCATAACAGCTGAATAGTAATTTCAAAAAGGTCAAGAAATATTTAAACAGCAGACTGATAATATTTTACCATTTTAGTATAATATTTTCTTAGTTTTAGCCTATGAACATTATAGTATACATGGTATTATATATATATCATTTCAATAATTAAATCTTTATTTTAAAATATTCCATACCAAACTCTTACTTTCTCTGAAATTTATTATTGATGACAATGTTATTTGTGACTGTTACATGTATAGTTAATGCTTGTTATAAGATAGTTGAAGCTTTTACATTAGTTACTTAATATGAACACCATAGAAAGTGCAATCCTTATTTGATCAATTTTGAGACTGTTTTCATATTTTAGTGAGTATTTTCGAATCATTTCTAATATATCATGTATACGATTTTTATATTAGGGATCATTTTGCTAATAATTATCTTTTTTTTTCTTCTTCTGGTAATGCAAAAAGGAGAACTATTTTTACTACCCAAATCATTTTGACAGTTGTGCATCTGCTCTGAAATTCTACCAGGTGCTTTTAACATTCTGTCAAGGAATCTCTAATTTCCACCTCCCTATATGCATTTCTTATTATAAATTTTGCTCTAATAACACATTTTGTTGACCTTATAGCTATATGGGTAAATGATATATATTGTTTTTCATAATACAATGTATGTTATTTTAATTAGTGCACATGTGTTCATGCTGAATCATTTAAAGTTTGTAAGTACAAGCTAGTCAATGTGTACATACATATATTTATCATTCCATTTTGTTATTTTATACTATATTGTTACACGTTTTTTTTAAATAAAAACTTATCATTCATACATTTATTTCACTTCCAAAAAGTGTGTGGATGCAATTGAACATGACAGAAAGTACTAGTATACAAGACAGTGTGGTTTATGTTAGATTGGACTCAAAAATAAGTGTGTTTTATGTTAGATCGGACTCAAAAACAAGTGTGTTTTATGTTAGATTGGACTCAAAAACAAGTGTGTTTTATGTTAGATTGGACTCAAAAACAAGTGTGTTTTATGTTAGATTGGACTCGAAAACAAGTGTATTATATCAATTGAATAATTTGACCTACTAAATAAGTTCTTTGATAATTGATACCAATTAAAGAACAAATCTCAAGTATTCAAAACTGCATCGGTAGTGTAATGGTTAACGTGCTCGCCTCGAGTTCGGTAGATCGTTGGTTCATCGGTAGTGTAATGGTTAACGTGCTCACCTCGAGTTCGGTAGATCGTTGGTTCATCGGTAGTGTAATGGTTAACGTGCTCGCCTCGAGTTCGGTGGATCGTTGGTTCATCAGTATTGTAATGGTTAACGTGCTCGCCTCGAGTTCGGTAGATCGTTGGTTCATCAGCAGTGTAATGGTTAACGTGCTCGCCTCGAGTTCGGTAGATCATTGGTTCATTGGTAGTGTAATGGTTAACGTGCTCGCCTCGAGTTCGGTAGATCGTTGGTTCATTGGTAGTGTAATGGTTAACGTGCTCGCCTCGAGTTCGGTAGATCTTGGTTCATCGGTAGTGTAATAGTTAACGTGCTCACCTCGAGTTCGGTAGATCGTTGGTTCATCGGTAGTGTAATGGTTAACGTGCTCGCCTCGAGTTCGGTAGATCGTTGGTTCGAGACCGAGTCAAGTCAATCTAAAAACTATAATATTGGTATTTGCTTTGCTTTTCCGCTAAGTACACATCTTTAAGAAGTAAGAACAAAACTTATTTGGTCGAAATCAGGATACTGTGTCCGAATGAAGCGACATGTCGAGCTCCCGAATTGTTGTGTTAGTAAACTAGCAGTATAAAGATACAATTAAGTATATTGGTCTAGTACAAAAAGGAAATCATCATCACTTCATTGAATCTTAACTTGTTCTCTTTATGATAAATCTGAAAATTTGCTCATTTGGCGTTAAACAAAAATCACATTTTAAGTAGACTATGTAATCGTATGTCAACATTTTAAATACAGTAGAGCATAATAAAATTTAAAAGTAAGATAAGACATCACGAACTCCACAAACAACAAGGTTGTGGCTGAGTGCTTCCAAGGAGTAAGCTTATCCTTTGTTACATATACATGTACTAACCTCTAAATTCAATTACCAGTCGGTTTCGTCTTGTTGTAAATATTGGGTTTGTAGCAAGAGAAACACGACGGGTGCCACTAATGGCGCAGGAACTGTTTATCCTTCCGTAGCACCTGAATTAACACACGGTTTGTAGTGGTGTTCATGGTGCTCAATCTTTAGTTTTCTGTGTAGTGTTTTGTAGATCATATTTGTTTGTCCTTTGGGGCATTGCATTGTCTGTGCTTCTATTTCTGGCTTCTGATTACACCTTTGGTATCTTCAGCTTTTCTTATACATTCTTACATTGTTGGAAATTGAAAGCTTACGCTTACTTATCCAAGATGACCGAATCAGTTACTGAGTGGGTGAGTGATTATAACATCAAGTCAGAATTTTCGTCTAAATGTAGAGCATAATGAGAACAAATTGCTATTTGACGAGATGATGATGATGACACCCGTTTTGTATTAAACCATCACGATGAGCTTGACATTTATATTACTAGTTCATTGAAAGAACAGAAAGCAGATAGGCATGTTACTTTAGTCCGACACATTTTTCCTGATTGACTCCATGACAAAAATCGTTTGCTCTTATGCTCCTTAAGCGAGTGAGTGTTTATTGTTCATCACTTAAAGTGAACATTGTTGTGGCTATTTACTGTGATTGTATGATAGTTGGATATATATCTACCTATGCAACTTATGTATATCAATTGCGAGTTCGATTCCCGTCCATTGCGTGGTGTATTGTTGTATGTTGATAGTTTTTTCTGTTTACTACTTCTCAAATAAAGCTAACAAGCACGGTATGACTGAACATACTGCTGAAAGTGGTGTTTTACACCCATAACAATGACTCGACATTAATGTCATGAGGGGGAGGTACATAAAATGCTACCAACCATAATTTGTTTTTAATCAACTGATCAGCATTAATGTCATATATGGGTATTTATATCAAATACACTATTTTTATGAATTTTGTTATTCAAACAGATTTCTGAATGACATTCAAATAGTGGAAATTGGTAGAAAGGAAGTCAACATGCTGGATGATTATGAAGACCGAGGCATTACTCCTGCGATTCCCCCATGCATGGCACGGTTTTGTTGTGTACTCAATTTTGTTATTCCTGGAACGGGTTTGTTATGTAAAACAATGGTTGTCTTTTAAAGATATACGTGTAGTTGTCATCTTGAAAATACGGATAATCAACGGGCTTTGGGAAATAACTCCTTCTCAATTTGATAATTATGGATATTAATTTTTCAGGGAGGCCATAATGGTATATTACTAGTCTGTTGTAACAAATAACGAATCCAAGATGGCCATTTTGATAATATGGTCATACAGGAAAGGGAATAAAAACATTTTAACTGAAACAATTGAACCGTTAATAAAAGGGAAACTTGGTTGGAATATTCTTTGAATGTTCATGTGGGAAATTTGCGTCGATCAGAAATCCAAGATTACACTGAATAATTAAAAAAACAGCTGTGATGTTGATCAGAAATAAAAGAATAATAAACGATAATGTATTGGGAACTTTGTCAGGAACCGATATAAACGCAAGATAGTTTCATATATATGCCATTGCCAAACCGCGAAATGATATCAAAAATCCGCTGCATACTGATTTGATACATCTCTTGTATATTTAAGGAACGATGGTAGCAGGATTTGCAGTGTTCTGTTGCTCTAAGAACGATGATATGGACTTTGGAGACAAGTGTTCCAGTTGTTGTTGTAGTATATCAACTGGAATATTACAGTTGGCACTTACAGCCGTTCTATTGATCGGCTGGTGTTGGAGTATTGTTTGGGGGAATTACTATGTAGAAATGTCAGGTACGATTTGACAGCATTGTATTAAAAGAAGCTTTCAATATTCAGAGAGTTATTGTGTTTAACACCACTTTCAGCAATATTTCAGCTATATCATGGCGACCAGTTATAGTGGTGGAAGAAACCGTAGTACCGGGAGAGAACCACCGACCATGGGCAAGCAACTGATAAGCTTTATCACTTGCGACTGCGAGTAGAGTGCACCCTTTTTGTAATTTACAAAGCCGAGCGCGAAACCATGCCATATTTCATTTGTGATAGGCTTGTATGAGTTGTTAAGTAATCCAGCTACCTAACTCATTGAGCCACCCGGGCCCTTCCAATATTTAGAAGGACAAGGTGATTATATATGTCATGTGACAGAAAACTGTTTCCATGGTATCAAATATGACGAAACATTAGATTCAAGTGTTTTATACATACACTTCGAAAAATATTAAGCGTTCACATGTTTATATACATGCTTCAAATATATGTATCATTACAAAATTAACAATGTATCTTTGGTAATATTTCTTTATGGGTCTGGGTACTGGTGCAGATTCCCAGGGCTCTAACCCACAGAGTTGCGGAGCGCGTCCCCAGGTGGCGGAAAGGAGGAACCCTCTCGATGGGGTTGGGAGGAGTTGTCAGGTTATATATTGTGAAAAAAGAGAAATTTTGGAGATTAAAGAAATTAAGTCTTTTTTTGTTGTGTGTGCACAAATCAAATAAAAATAAATCAATTTTATAAAAGACTATCTAGGCAAGAGATAATAATTTAGAAGTTGTGTTAAACTAACTGTTGTAAAGGGGGAAATAAATCGATACATGGTCTTTACAAAAAAGTTCTGAAAATGCACGTGATAAAAAAATCTGTACTCCTTTTTTTTTTATAGACAAATATTATTCTGATCCCGAAACAGCACCACACGTCGTCACTACGCACCCACGAAATACAGAATCAAACGGACAATCAGGTAGACAAGGTCGAGTTCCTACAGCTATAACCGTACAGCCAAATGAAATTCCTTCTCCTTCCCCGTCCTACAGTCCTGTCCATCCGCCACCAACGTACACTGAAAGTACTAATATAGGAGGGTGGAAAATACAAAGCGATTACTATGGTAACAGGACATGGTGACAGACTACCGAGAATACAGGAATAGGATTTACACAATCACACAATGGATCGACGATTGGTGGGTCGCCGATTGAAGTGGAATCACCACCGTTGTATGAGGTTCTGTATCCGTCTGGACCAGCAAGATAATGTTTACATAAACTATGAAATTCTTCAAGGACTTATGTTATTTTTGCTTTCTAAATGTAGTTTATTCAAAGTTGCTGTTACAATTAAATACTAAATATGCCTTCTTTTAGCTGTTATCGCTGTCTCATTAATGGGTTATGGTGTTTAACGCCACTTTCAAAAATATTTCAGCTTGAGTTATATCGCG
Source organism: Gigantidas platifrons (assembly GCA_002080005.1). Taxonomy (NCBI): domain Eukaryota; kingdom Metazoa; phylum Mollusca; class Bivalvia; order Mytilida; family Modiolidae; genus Gigantidas; species Gigantidas platifrons. The sequence continues at coordinate 521,853 of MJUT01057246.1, forward strand.
GTTGTCAGATTTATTGGTGGTGGAAACCGGAGTACCCGGAGAAAACCACCAACCTGACTGTTCCATCAAAACAAATATATGTAAATCTTATTAAGAGGAAACAACACCAAAATTCATCCAGATACAAAGAAAAAATACAATACTGGGGACATGAACAGCTTTCGCGTGATAGGCTTTGTGCATTATCAGTCAAGCATTACACTGCATGGTGATAATTCCAGTAGTTGAAACAACTCGAAATTGCATTGGTTTATTCTTAGGACTATCCTCAAATACATAACCGAGACATTTGACTTGGGCGTAAAAGTTTTCATGTTCAACAGCTATATATATTGTTAGGTCAATATCTCTTCTAATCAAGCTTATTCTGACAAACATGCAAAAAAACAAGATGAATTGTGAGCTAATGCTTACTTATGATACCCCCGCATATACGTTCAATGTGTATAAAAACAAACTAAGTCGGCAAACAGGAAGTAGGAATCTGACGGATCCAAAAACGATTCTCACAATATGGCATACCTATATGAAGCTTGTGACCAAATATCAGATATCTGCCATCTTTAGTTGCTGATAAATATGCGATGAAAAATATCTTGGACGGACGGACAGAGGTAAAACAGTATACTCCCCTCCGGTGGAGCGGGGAATAATAACATCATGCTAAGCATTTCCTTACTCGTTTGTCATGTAATATGGATTTTCAACTTGAAAGGTCGTTGTCTTTTTGTGTTCAGAGATTGAAGATAAGATGTGATTGTTCCTTTTGTTGATAATGGTTGAATAGTTGACCATCACTGCTTTTATAAACTTTCTCCAACCACAGGTGGATGTTGCTTGTTTTTCTTATGCATATACAAAAGTGTAATATGTTTATATGAGAAGTCGTACGCGACGAAGTAACAAAAAAGTTGGACCTTACTGAAATATTATGGCATTCGCACAGATATCAGATTGATAGTATGTACTTTGCATAAAATGGATGCAGATTTTCAGAGATTTATAGGACCACATTCAAACCAGGCAAAATCTTTATTTTCAGAAAACCTTAGAGTTATCTCTCTTTGAATATAATGATATACATCTTTTTATTTCTCTGATTACTGCATTTTTTTAAAAAATGATTTAAAACTCAAGTAAACGAAACTTTATGGAATGAACTAGATTTGAATACCAGCTGTTATAGTCGCGGTATGAGTAGGGCAAACATAATGTATGTTGTCTTCTCTGGTATTGTGATTATACACCCAGGGGTCGTCGTGGTCGTGATCGTATGGTGGTTCGATTTACAACTAACTGCAATCAGTGCCTATCATCATTAAAGTTGTGAGTTAGAAACCGGTTCATGGCGAGGTGAACTCGATACAACATTATGTGATAAAGCTTGCCAGTGACTTGTGACAGACGGTGGTTTTCTCCTGGTACTTCGGTAAAACTGACCGCCACTATATAACTGAAATATTGTTGAAAGTGATGTAAAGCACCATAAACCAAACCTGATTCTATACACAAATAAAACGTAGATATATTGAATTATAATATAACTCAAATATTGTTGAAGGTGGATGGGTTAAACCCTTTCGGAGCACCTGGATTCACCTCAAGTTTTTAGTGAGATGTTTGTTGTTAAATCTTTAGTTTTCTGTGTAGGGTGAATTAAAAAAAAATGACCGGGCACATACTTTAAATTATTTTTTTACTGTATAATTTCCTTGTTATGTAATGTGTTGTAAATTATTATTTTGTTTCTTTTATGTCACTGTCTTGGGTTTAGCCATCCAGAATACATATCATAGACATCAGAGAATCTGCTGGTTTGACTAACTTCAAATCCGATTTCATTAATTCGTTGCAATGCCCATGTAAAATCTTTCCCATACTGTAAGGCAGCTGCTAGTACACCCATAAAGGCTGTAATATAAAAGTAAACATGGCAGATTACTACTAAAGATGTTAATTATGATGTAATATTACAACAGTGTTTTCGCCGGATGCTCAAACCAGTGAAATATAAATATAAATAAAATAAAATAAAAAACGATGGGGAAACGGACTTCCGGAGTAAGACAATTGCTTGCTATTTATGCTTACATTGATATGAAACTATTACTTCAACATTCCATTGCAATGCATTTGATGGATCTGGGGAGATTAGGGAAAAGGTGAAAGAAAAATGTAAAATAACCTCTGACTTTTATTCATTATTTTGTTAATCTCACCTGCTCTTCTGCCAGTGGCACAATGAAACAACACCGGACCTTGTTTTCCTATCTCCAACAAAATATCTTTGTATTGTTTAAATATATCTGGGCTGCATGTAATAGGTGAACCTGTGAAAACGTCAAAACGTGAGAATTAAACATCCTTAATAATAATAAAAATAAACTAAAAACGTAGATATCAAATGTATAGTGCGCACGAAGCGTTTTTGGAATAATCTTCATCAGGTACACTCAAAATACAAAGATTGAATAGCTGAATGTTTAATGTTGATGCTCCCCGTGATGTCGGAACATGGTTAAATTAATGATGATCTTTGATATTTTAATAATTTTATTAAATATTAAGATGCATTAACTTACAGAGGCATTATCTGCCAAATCGTAAATTTTTGTTACCCATAAAATCTATCAGATATGATTGATGCCTTATTTTAACATGACCTCACTCTTTCACTTTGTTAAAAAAAATCAGAATTATTTCTTCGTATTATCTCATTAGCACATGCGCCGATGAATGTGACTGACGTTTCCATTGGCAGCATAAATTGTGACCCGAATAATGCCGATAGAGGGCGGAGTATTATTCGAGTTACATAAATTGTGTGCAACATTTTCCGCAAGCGTATGTATAAATTACCGTCTTCCAATCAAAGTATACTACCGTATTTGTACTTTTAGACATATCAGAATCGAATTAAATCATGGAAGGCAGAATGTGTTTTGAGTTTTAACATGGATTGACATATATTAGTAAATTTTATCCCTCGCTTCTGGCTCGGGATAAAATACTAATGTCCGCCAATCCATGTTAAAACTCCCATCACATTCTGGCTTCCATGATTTATTTCTTAAATAAAACGTGTTTCTGTAACTTATAAATGTTATGAAATGTACTCGCATCGGGGAAAAATCGTGCAACTGCTCGTGTTTTGAGATCAATCAAGAAATGGACGCCATCTTATTAATTATCGACATTGTTTACGGAGTTTGTCGAATCGTTATTAAATAAATACAACAATGCACTTATTTCTTATTTGTGAATCTGCTTTTAGTCGGTGTTAATTACGGACAAAGAATGATGCAAGTTGGCAGTTAATTAGACCGAATAATCTGTCTCTTGTGTGTCTATATTTGTCATTATATATTTTCTTTTTATTATATGGACATTTTCTTTTCTTCATTTTTTTTTGACACACAGAGGCAGAAAGCACTACGATATAAAAGTTGTAGAAAGCACACAGGCGCTCGTGGCACGGATTTACCACCCCCCTTTTTTCTAACTTTCTGTTTACAAATTTATTTTCAATAAGATTTCTTTATTTCTTTATTATTTCATCTCTTTTTCCTTATTTTAACTTGTTCGTGTCAATATTCATATAATCTTATGTTAACATCAAATTTCATGTGTAGACCCTATATAGATACTAATAATCCACAAGGCAAGCAACTCCGCAGGTTTAAAAATCGTACCTCTGCTCGCTTCGAGTACATTTATTGCACCTTATTTCCATTATGTCATTAAAACTAGGACATGTATCCATTCCTAAAAGACCCGTCTTTCC
>MJUT01057246.1:529520-555776 GCA_002080005.1 Gigantidas platifrons
GAAGCAGCATACCCTGGCGTCCTCAATTTCACAACAACGGTGAAATAAACCCATATGATCGCAATCATATAATTCACAACCAACTATGAATTAAATAAGAAGTCACTTATTCCGTATGTCAACAATACAGTCGTCCTACTGTATCAAAATTGGGCCGTCAAAATTGTACCGTCCTGTACAACTGCCCGGAACACCCCACATGCACCCCTTTCCCTACAAAAATCTTATCTAGTAATAAACGACTCTAACAGATTATACATGCCGACATGATCATGACAGATGCCCACAACATTCAAAAGGTCCTCCTTATCACACCATACCGACCAATTTCACGTCACTGACATTACCCGACTAGAAGACGGGCAAGGATCATTAACAGGTCGCGTCGAAGACGACTTACTACCCAGCGGGTTCGCATCACATATCATCCTGCCCACAATATCACAATCAGACCAAACTAAAATCCAATCTAAACTCCATACAAAAACCTACATAAACATGCACCCAGTCTATTACCACTAGATTTTCGTTCCATGATCTATTATACCTTGAATAATAGAGTTTTACGGTTACCCTATATCAATTATATATTTAAAATTAAAATAACATTTTACACAACTATTTACTACTGTACAAAAACTGTAAACTGACTATTTTCCTAACACCGACTCAAATAATCAGCACCTACATTATCACGACCCTTAATAGCTTCAATTCTAAAACGGTAAGGTTGTATTAACAAAGACCATCTCATAAGTCTCGAATTTGCTAACTTTGAACGCTGAAGATACATCAGTGGACGATGATCCGTCTCCAGTACAAATTCTCTAACATACAAATATTTTTCAAATTTTTGTAATGCCCAAACGATACCAGACATTCTTTTTCAATCACTGAATAATTCTTTTCAGTCTTAGATAGCTTACGACTAGCATACATTACTGGTAATCGTACACCATCCTCATCTTGTAACAGTACCGCACCCAAACCAACGTCAGATGCGTCAGTCTGTACCAGGAAACTAGAATCGAAGTTGGGTAATTTCAGTACTGGGCTACTAAGCAATGCTGACTTTAACTTAGTAAAAGCCTGTTGTTCATTTGAACTCCATTTAACATGATTGGGTAACCCCTTCTTGGTTAAATCAGTTAAAGGACTTGCTATGGCAGCAAAGTCGGGAACAAATTTCCGGTAGAAATTAGCCAAACCCAGAAAACTTCTTACTTGCTTCTTAGTCTCTGGTCGTGGTGCTTCTCGTATAGCATCCACTTTATCTGGGCTAGGTAATAAACGACCTTGACCAATAGTATGACCCAAACAATCAAGTTGATGGTAACCAATAAAACACTTGGATGGTTTAGCTGTCAAATTAGCCTCAGCTAATCTACGTAGAACATTCTCTAGAACTATTAGATGATGTGAAAAGGTATCTGTATAGATAATTATGTCATCGACAAAATTATCGACATTCTGTAAATTTTTTAACACTTTTCGCATTAAACGCGAGAAACTCGCACCACTGTTAATTGTCCCAAACGGCATCACAGAAAACTGAAACAAACCTTTAGGTGATTGAAAAGCAGTAAGTGGTTTTGCTGATGACGTCAGAGGAATTTGCCAATAGCCTTTGGTTAAATCAATTTTTGAGCAAAACTTAAAATTGGAGATTTTGGCAAATGTATCCTCAATGTTGGGCATCGGTTCAGCATCAAAGACTGTAATCCTATTCAGTGCTCTAAAATCTATACAAAATCGATTTGTATTATGCTTTTTTTTTACTATCACGAATGGGGATGAATAAGGACTATTTGATTCCTCAATCACATTGAGCTTTAACATTTTATCAATCTCCTTTTCCACCTCACACACCATTGCATATGGTATAGGATATGGTTTCTGCTTAACTGGGTCTTTACATGTAAGTTTGATATCATGTTCAAGAACATTTGTATGCACATGAACATCTGTCATAACATCAGTATATTTCCAAAGTAAACTTCGAACTTGTTGTACCTGACCATGTTCCAACTCTGGGTTGATGTGTACATGTTCATATGTTTCAGAACTGTTACATGTAGGTGGTACTATTAACTCACCATAACCGTCATCCTCCTCACTAATTAAACTCTCGTCAATTACAGACACGGATGCACACGTACCTACTGTGTTTATATCAACTATGTCTAAATCAGTGTTGTCACTTAATTGTCCAATGACACCGACTGAACCACGATCTCTCTCCACATACAGTTTCAACATATTTACATGGAACAATTTAAGTTTACCCTTCACACTGATCCTATAATCTAAATCACCAACGCGTTCTACTATATTATATGGACCCTTCCAATGCATCAACAATTTATTGGCCTTTGTGGGTAATAGGACTAAGACTTTTTGACCTGGTTTTAACTTCCGTTTACCGGACCTTCTATTATAAACCCTAGCTTGCTTACGTGAAGCGTATTCTAAATTTTCCCTAACCAGTTCACATGTAAACTCTAACCTATCCCTTAAATTAATAACATATTCATAAGTAGACCTTAACTCAGGGTCAGATATTTCCTTGGACCATAATTCCTTTAATATAGTCATGGGACCCCTTACTGACCAACCATATACCAATTCGAATGGCGAAAAACGAGAACTTTCCTGTGGTACCTCCCTATAAGCAAACAATGCAGGGCCTAGATACCTGTCCCAATCTTTTGGACGTTCTGCACATAACCGTTTTAATACAAGTTTCAAAGTTCCGTTGAACCTTTCAACCAAACCGTTACACATGGGATAGTATGGGGTTGTTGTTAACTGTCGTAACGAAATCAACCGACTCATTTCAGCCATTAATGCTGAAGTGAACTGGGCCCCTCGCTCTGTCAAAATCTCCCGTGGAAATCCCACTCGACAAAACACCTCAATAAGGGCTTCAGCTACCCTTTCAGTTTCAATAGACGGCAACGCCACCGCCTCAGGATACCTAGTTGCATAGTCAACTAAGGTTAACACATACCTATTACCTTTGTCTGTAATAGGGACTAAATGACCCACTATGTCTACCGCCACCCTGCGGAAAGGAATGTCAACTATAGGCATCTTGCCTAACGGAGCCCGGATATGCCTACCCTTTGGCACAGTCCTCTGGCGTATATCACAAGACCTACCAAAACTTTTTACGTCTGACGTAATCCCCGGCGAAAAGAATTCTGTCATAACTCTACTAACCGTACGTTTAGTTGCTAAATGTCCTGCCATTAATGACTCATGAGCAACTCTCATAACATCCCTCCTATATTTTTCAGGAACAACTAACTGCCGAAAAATTTTACCCTTTTCTATCATCGGGGATTGGAACTCTCTAAATATTAAACTCTTCTTTTCGAAAAACTTGACTGTACCTCTATCAGCCTTTTCATACACTGTCCCTGCACTCACTTTCTCCCGTATTTTAATTAAAGTAGTATCCGACTGTTGCTCCCTTTTAATATCATCGACATTAATATCGGCGATACTTTTTGGCACAATTAATTTTGGATACGGTTTACTTAACTGTCTAGCTTGTTGCCTAGTTACAACATTAATCATGTAATCAGGGTCTGGGTTATTGGGCTCTCTAGCTCCATCAATATTCCCCACTATAACATCATATACAGGGTTATCCATACACCAAACCTTTACTGTACCACTATAATAAGGGGTATCAATAGCCACACTTGCTACAGACACTCTTACTTTAGACCCGTCAGCCATCACACAATCCTGATATTCGTCAGAAATATGTTCACTATCAACTAAACTCTTTCTAACTACAACACCACTACAACCAGTATCCCTTAACACAGACACTTCCCCATCACCCAACATTCCCTTAACTACAGGCATAACAGCATGTGCCAATGGAATAGGGTTATGTACCTTACTATATACTATACTGGGAGTTGAGATAGATATTGATGCACAAGTAGAGTTATTACCCTTTGGAAATTTATTTTGATATGGGTTATTGTACCCGGATCTACTTTGTGATGTACAAGTTATACTAATATGTCCCACCTTTCCACACGTGAAACACTTCCTACTATCAGAAGTTCTATTATCCTTATTTTGAAAACCTTTAACATCATTTGGTTTGCCCTTTTTTGGAGACCCCCTATAATTTGGATTTGTTAAAGAAACTACATTAGCCCTACGTGCTTCTTTGTATTGATCAGCTAACCTTGACATTTCTAACATATCTTTTGGAACCCTTTCCTTCAAAAACAAAACTACATCCCGATTACAAATGTGTAAAAACTGATCCCTTAACATTAAATCAACTATACCATTAAAATTCCGTGTAATACCCGACATGTCAACCCACCTATCAAAAAAACTCGCTAATCTCACAGCAAACTGTTGAAATGTTTCTCCTGATTCAGGCCTACATGATCTAAAGCACTGTTTAAAACCATCTTCCGTTTTATCAAAACGTTTCAGCAAACACTCCTTTAACATGTCATAGTTCAATGCACTTTCTGTTGGGAGTAAAGCATAAACATCTAATGCATTCCCCTTTAACAACGCACTTAAATGGGTAGCCCAAATATTCTTATGCCATTTACGGGCTTCTGCATACCGTTCGAAACGTCTTAAATACGAATCTATATCGTCGGTTTTTTCCTCAAAGGGCGGTAATTTGGGACCCTGGAACTTTTCTTGAAAATCCCCATTACTATCTCCGCTTTTTTTTTTAGCATCCAACATTTCTAACTGATGTTTGTGGTCAATTTGCTTTAAATGTAACTCATGTTCCATTCTCAATCTTTCTTTCTCTACATCACGCTGTAATAATCGCTCCTCTCGTAACCTATCTTGTTCATTCTTTACAAAATCTTGCAGTTCTTTACCTTCATAGCCTAAACGTTCCCCATACTCAGTCAAATCCTTAAGAACTTCCATAGCTTAAAATTAATATAACTCAAATATTGTTGAAGGTGGATGGGTTAAACCCTTTCGGAGCACCTGGATTCACTTCAAGTTTTTAGTGAGATGTTTGTTGTTAAATCTTTAGTTTTCTGTGTAGGGTGAATTAAAAAAAAAATGACCGCATATCTCAATGATATCTAAATCAGCAAAAAAGTTATGCCTAAAAATGACCCCAAAAATGTCAGGAGTGCAACACTTTTTTGTGACATTTTTTTTAATTTCCCTTTTTTTTTAAGATCTATTAAATAAATAGTAATGGGTTATGTTTAAAATAAAGACTTTTCTGATAAAGATCAATATCTTAAAATTTGAATTTAGAATAAAGCAACATTGTTGTAACTAAATGATGGTCACAGTTGAAGCTGAAGAAAATGTTATACCATGTCAGGAGTGCAACAGAAAAATAGACATGTTGCCAAAAAACATTGACTTTAAAGAACTACATGAGAATTGAGTCAAAGAGAGAATTTGCAAAGTGTACAACAATGTTTAATATACTATATGCAAGCTTTTAATGTCTTATATATGACAAAATGAGTTCATGAGAGTCAAGTAATTGTGCATACCCATTTATGTGAGGAGTGCAACATTTGATGTTTTGCTCTTCATCTAATAAAGAATTTTGTCAATATATTAACGTTTGCTTTCCTGTTCAGATAACAAAGACCCAAAGAACATTTTTGTTCCATAAATGGAACAAACACAGATCTGTCTGTCTTTCAGATCCATATTATCTATTGTCAGGAGTGCAACACCTTATTTTCAAGATTTAAGTTCAAACATAAAATGACTTCTATACATGAAAATTAGTATAATATGAACAGTTAGCATCTATTTTAGTAATTAAGAACTAAATTGATGCCAGTGTTGTTATTGGAGACTCTCTTTTTTTTTTTTATTTTGATAAGCCAGATGTGATATTATAACTTTTCTTATTACTTTTTTAATGATAGTATACATATACATGACTTTTTTTACATTTGAAGAATAAATTTATCCTATTAGTTTCCATTTATGAAAGAAATTAAAGTTCTTGGATAGATAATCAACATACTTTTATTGAAAAATATAATCAGCTCTGAATGTGTTGCACTCCTGACACATATTCAAAACCTGCAAAACAGACTAACATTAATAATATTAGATATAGAAAACTTCATGATATGTCTGAGAGTATGTATAAAAGTTTTTTATTACTATCTAGAGAAAAAAATGCATTTTTCAGCAGTATAGATTTTCAATAAACTTCTAACATAGAGAATGAAAAATACATATTACTATTTTTGCCAAATTAAGGGTTCAAAATTTAGAAACAAAACAATGAAAAGTTGTTGTAAATTGAAGACAATACCAAAACAAATCTATTATGGCCACAATAACAAATTCTTTTGTGTTTCATGAATCAAAATTCTTCTTTAAAGTCTGTTATGTTCATGGTCAGGAGTGCAACAAAAATGTTAAATCATCAATGGTTATATATGTATAAATACTAGCAGAAATAAATAAGTAAACATGTTTCTAGTCTGGTCCATGTGCTATCAGAATGTCTCTCTTTAAGAACAATGTCTTATAACACACTATTAGCTTCTTAAACATATATTTTATCAGTTTTATTGCATAATTCTACTGAATAATTCAAGATTACAGGCAAGTTATATAAAGGTTATACCATTTAACCATGATTTATGTAACTATAATTGCAGAAAAATTTCATTACAGTTTAGTTTTGCTCAAATAATATGATTTTTTGTGTTTTATGTTCTTAAATTTATTGTTTCCATTATCAGGATTTAGTCAGGAGTGCAACAAAATTGTTTGAAAATGAGCAATGACTGTTCAAGCACTTTAAAAAAAAATGAATTGCAGAGATTTCTTGTTACTATTTGTAGTAATTTTCAGTATGTTTAACAATATAATTACAACCATTTCTACACATTTCAAAGTCAATTTACAGAAAAGTTTTCAACATTATATATTTGTGAAAACTTTAGATTTATTGCCAGATAATAGTACCCCTAAGTCTATAATATATGAGAAACATGTCTAAAATTGTAAAACAATTTCAAAACAATGATTTGATTGCAAAATTTCTAAGAGTTGTCTTGTCTTATGATTTAAAAATGAAATTCATTCATAAACATGTCAAATGTCAGGAGTGCAACAAAATAAGGTAAAATAGGACCATTTTGAAATCTAATATTTTGCAGTTACAAATCACAATATCGAAAATCTTTTTTGCACACATGTTCAGAATTGCCTAGGTTAACAAAAAATGTAATTTTTTGGCATTTATTTCATCACATTTTTTCCATATAAAAACTTTTAAAGCCAGAAGTGAAAGTAATTATCGAAAGTTTATTCTAAAAATACATTTTTTTTTCGCATATTATAAGAGAAGAAACTCATGGAAGGTCTAGTTTTTATAAATTGCGTGCCTGTCACAATTTTGATGAAAAAAAGTTGTTATTTCTTTTGATTAGACATTTCACAAGAGTGTTTTTGATGTATTGATGTTTTAATTTTTCAAACAAAATTCTGGTTATTAAAAAATATGAAACTTTTTTTATGTCTTAGTCTATTGTATTGAAACTTCGGATCTTTCAAATAGAAGGTATATAATGCATAATGTTATATTTAAAAAAAACTGTTCAGGCAAGTTGAAAATTCTCAAAAATTTTCAATTTGCCGGTCATTTTTTTTTAATTCACCCTGTAGTGTTTTATAAATCATTGCTTGTCCTTTTGTCTTTTTTTCGTTTTGCCATTATAGTCTTGTCCGTTATCAATTTGCGGACACATTACTTTTTTGGCATCTTTATCCATTTCTTAAACACCCATAATTCATTGCAATCCATTTTAAGCTCTAAAGCTGAATTATCATTTTGCATTTTCGAGAAAAAATTTTTTTTACTGTATAATTTCCCTGTTATGTAATGTGTTGTAAATTATTATTTTGTTTCTTTTATCACGGTCACTTTCTTGGGTTTAACCATCCAGCATACATATCATAGACATCAGAGAAACTGCTGGTTTGACTAACTTCAAATCCGAGTTCATTAATTCGTTGCAATGCCCATGTAAAATCTTTCCCATACTGTAAGGCAGCTGCTAGTACACCCATAAAGGCTGTAATATAAAAATAAACATGGCAGATTACTACTAATGATGTTAATTATGATGTAATATTACAACAGTGTTTTCGCCGGATGCTCAAACCAGTGAAATATAAATATAAACAAAATAAAATAACAAACGATGTGGAAACGGACTTCCGGAGCAAGACAATGATTCACGGTCATACAACTTTCCAGTACGAGTTTCGTCCTCGTAGTGCCAAAATTGTCCAATCAGAAGAAAGTAATTATCTAATACAGCGCTATGATTGGCTGTTTTTTCCTTGAGTATGAGTACCAATTATTGCTTCAGAGTTTTATGACTGGAAGGTCAGGTGCTACGAGATGGTGACATTCTCATGAATGACACCGGTCGTTAGGTACTTATTTGCATATATGTATTGGCTGTGTAGTAGATATCACATTATATCTGAATTAATTGAGATACAAGAAAGCCCACCATGGTTAACGGACGATAACCGCCTTACTGTGTTTCAAGAGACAACTATAATTTAAATAGTTGATAGCCCAGATACATTAATTTATCTGACAGCTGCGATCCCTTACTTCATAAAACATTCTGATAATTGCAGTAAGATTTGTAATAACGCATCAATTGGAATATTGTAAGGGAAAGGTTATTTTATTTTTATTGAACTGTCCGTTTAAGTGTGGATACAGAAATACTAAGTTCAAAACATACATCATAGAAAAGTATAAAAAAGAAGATAGAAGGGGCACTATCTTCTTGTCTTTCATGAGTCCGTACATTAATTCTGGTTCATACGAATATAAAGAAAAAATATATGGCTACGCACATTGCACCTCTAAGAATGCCAGTAGCATGCTGGCTAAGCCCATCACAAATATGTATTGTATCAAAAAGTCCAGAATGTTGTCGTATATTATGTTTGATTAAACAGTGTTATCAAAATGACAATTGCTTGCTATTGATGCTTACATCGATATTAAACTATTACTTCAACATTCCATTGCAATGCATTGGATGGATCTGGGGAGATTAGGGAAAAGGTGAAAGAAAACTGTAAAGTATTTTCTGAAAAATTCTCTCAACATATCTAATCTAAATGATTTTACGATTGAAAGCCTACCCAACCAATCCCGCCATTATAACAAATATTTTGTGAATTTGCACCTATTTCTCGTTCTTCCAATAACACAATTCAAATGCAAACTTTTCAAAATAACCTCTGACTTTTATTCATTTTTTGTTAATCTCACCTGTTCTTTTACCAATGGCACAGTGAAACAACACTGGACCTTGTGTTCCTATCTCCAACAATATATCTTTGTATAGTCTAAATATATCTGGGCTGCATGTAATAGGTAAACCTGTGAACACGTCAAAACGTGAGAATTAAACATCCTTAATAATAATAAAAATAAACTAAAAACATAGATATCAATTGTATAGTGCGCACGAAGCGTTTTTGGAATAATCTTCATCAGGTACAATCAAAATACAAAGATTGAATAGCTGAATGTTTAATGTTGATGCTCCCCGTGATATCGGAACATGGTTAAATTAATGATGATCTTTGATATTTTAATAATTTTATTATATATTAAGATGCATTAACTTAAATTGTACTTTCCCTGTATGTTAATCACTGTAGACGAAGTCATCCACAAGTTTTGACATTGAGGCGTGAAATCGATTTTATTCCACCATCCATGACTATTTCAAGCAATGCACGAATCAAATACTAACACAAAAATAACATTTTGGGGTGTGTCTGAAAGTCGGTCTCGGTTCCGGTCTTCGGTTCCGGTTCGCTATCTAAAAATCTGTCTCTCGGTCTCGGTTCCGCCATAAAATATCTAGTTTTGAAGGGTAATAAAATATTTTTGTTAAACTATTTCAATTGCAATAACGTCATGAAATATGTCTTTTGTGATTTTAAAAGAAATATTATTTATAACTACCCTACTACAGATTTTTTATTAAATTAATTTGAGTTATTTTTTTAAGAAAGGAATTAAGGAATTAATAAAAATATATTAATATATCAAAATGGTGTCTATAAATGATTCATTTGTTAGAAATAACCATTTTAATGACTGAAACCGAAAAGACCGAGTTTAAAAAGTTTTTTGTTAAATGTTTTCGTGTTCAACTTTGTTAACTTTACCAAGGATTTATATACTATATAAATCCTTGACTTTACTGAACCAGTGGCGGATCCAGAATCACATATCACAAGGAATGACAAACTTATTGTTATTGGCAGCTACATAATAAACAAATGCAAAAAATATCGATCGTTTTCAATTTATAACCAGCAGATCATGGTTTCTGTTCTGAACTTCATCAGTACTGATAGGACCCAAAGATTTGGAATACCATGTTGTAGAAAAACCAAAATATTGAAAGTGAAAATGTACCAAAAATTCCAAAAAAAAAAAAAAAAAGAATAGCCAAACCCAGCTAAAAGAATAATTCGGTGTTTAATCTTCATTTTATGAAGGTCAGTACGGAAAACAACAATAATTTTGGGTATGAAAAAATACAAATGTGGTAGACAATATACCTTTAATCAACAAAAAATATGTACTCCACGATATATCTGTAATACTGCTAAACCTGACGTTAAACATCAATCAATCGATCAACAACATAATGTACACCACGATATATCTTAAATACTGGTAAAATTGGCGCTAAACATCATTCATTCAATCAACATCATATGTATACCACGCTATATCTTTAACCCTGATAGAGTTGTCGTTAAACACCAATCAACCAAATAACATAATATGTACTCCACGTTATATCTTAAATACTACCTAAGTTACCGTTAAACACCAATTGATTGATTGATTGATTGATATTTGGTGTTTAACGCCTCTTTCAACAATATTTCAGCTATATCATGGCGACCAGTTTTAGTGGTGGAGGAAGCCGGAGTACCAGGAGAGAACCACCGATCATGGGCAAGCAGATGGTAAACTTTATCACTTGCGGCTGCGAGTCGAGTGCACCCTTTTTTGTAATTTACAAAGCCGGGCGCGAACCCACGCCGTATTGGTGATATGCTTGTATGAGCTGTTAGATCCAGCGACCTAACTCATTGAGCCACCCGGGCCCCTAAACATCAATCAATCAATCAATCAATCAATCAATCAATCAATCAATCAATCAATCAATCAATCAATCAATCAATCAATCAATCAATCAATCAATAACATATGTAATGTAAATATAAAGATATACTATTAATAACAAACTGTATTTGGATTTTTTAAGTAGAAACAAAGACGACAGTCTTACTTAGTGGAAGATGATAATACTTCAGGTTTGAAGTCTTGAAATCTTTACTCTCTAATTCTTCATTAAAACCAACGTCATCACCATATTCGCCAACATTTCTGCTCTCATAATTCACTGTAGAAGTTGGAGAAATGTAGGTATTGTCCCTTGCAGAGTCCAGAACAAGTGTTTGTAAAGTGGTGTCTAACTGTCTTAAAGGCTTGTAATCGTCATCGTATGTTGGGGTATTGTCTTGTATGTTGATCAAAGTTATGGGTTCTTGTGATAGGTTTCCGTTATGTGTTATACCTGGTCGCATGTTGATAACAGACTTAAAGCCAGCATATTGTATCTCTTTTAAATGTTCCTTCCTAATCTGACCAGCAGTAAACCAGTTTTTGTACACTGGATGAGCAAGCCAATACCCTAACCAGTTGCTAGGAATTACATTCGGTTTTATTGGATTTTCAACAATAGGTTCACCTGTTATTTCGGCAACGACTGACTTTGAAGTTTGTGCGGTGAAATCCATACCCATAACGGCACCCATCTGGTAGATTTTCTCACTGTTGACTTGTGGACGGTGGTGTGGATCACGCCTTGACTGATAAGCCAAATGCATCAGAGTTGCAAAGGCAATAGATCTTGGTTGACTTGAATACAATAAAATCGGTTTTTGAACACGAGAAATAATTCCAGATAGTTTTTGAATTGACGTAAGAGAAGCACAATCCTCATTGTCATTCAAAATGGTTTCAAACTGCATTCCTGTAATATTTGCAATATTCTCTCCTTCAGAGGTTGTTGCCAACGATTCGCGTCCATAGTTACCAGGATTAGCTTCAGTATAAAGAGAAATGATAGACTTAAATCCACCTTCATATGCATATTTTATTTGTCTCGCTGTTAATCCACCAGCAACGTGGAGTTCTGGAGTAATTTCCTTTGCCCACCATAGTTTTTTTGGAGCCTTTAACCCAGGTATACTCCTTTGAGTCAACGTGTCAAGTTTGATATTTGCTCCTGTAGATAATCCTTGAAAACGCAATGGACGAACAATCGTAATACTATACCATATCACAGCAATGTTCCTTTTGGCATTCCACATTTTGTAAGATTCTTTACCATGTGTCAAGCTAAAAATGAAATTAATTGTATGTTTATTTCCGATCTATTGATTACAAGTAAGTGTAATGACGTAACCAATAATTGGTAAATTTAAACTACAGTTCCGAGTCACCTTGTTACAGTGATAAGTTAACGAGACCTCACAAAACTGTTGTATAATTGATTAACACGTGCACTGTTACACAAATACAATACAGTGCAGTGTTCATTTAACAGTTCACTAGCTCCATCATCAATTATGTAATTTTACTAACACTGATGATGTTTCTAACATCTCTGTATCATATCATGTATTCCGACATGAGACTTCCCTTATATATGTATATAGTACTACTAGTCATGCATATTTACGTGCATATGTTTCCTAATGTTTTCGTTATGTTTAACTTTGGTTTTTATGTTTGTGTATATTTCTTCTTGGAGCTAAATGTTGTATTCTCTTGCATATTGTCATGTACCATACTTCACCGGAGTCATGTGTGTATTTTTTCATTCCATGTTGGCAAGCCAGTCAAGGGGACACTTAAAATTTTAAATGTGTCATTGTTTATACATTTTGATAATGAATAAAAAAAAATAACTATTTTAATTTGTCCCCATGTAGTCAATCAAACTATATTAGGGAACGATCATTTAACTTGAATGGGGGGGGGGGGTATGTTTTTTTTTCTAAAAAAGTATTCTGATTCCCAACGTAGCTGAACAAAATATTCTGATTTTGGTTGAGGAAAAAAAAAATAATCTGATTCAAAGATTTTGTCATTTAACTTAATGTTAAATTCTGGAAAAAAAATTTCGCGCTTTGCTCGACAAAAGAAAAAAATATTCTAACTCTCGTGTTGTCCGAAAATTATTTTCTGAACGAAAAAAAAAAAAAACCATAACCCCGGTCGGTCCCTTATCCTTAACATATTCTTATTTATCAGTTATCTCATTGTTATTACTATTGTGTAACGATATTCACCCTAACCCAGGGCCATTGTCAAATAATTCCAAATGCGAACTACGCAATATTTCCATAGTTAATATGAATGTCAATTCTCTTCGTAACAAAACAGAGTTGATAAGTACTGAGCTTGGTGATCACGATATTAACTGTATAACTGAATCTAGGTTAAGCAATACTGTAAGTTTGTCTGATATTACCATTGATAATTTTATAAATCCAGAGGCATTCCGTAACGATAGGCTAACTGACAGTGGTGGTGGTATACTTATTTATATTCGTAATACGTTACTAGGCAGGCGTAGACTTGATCTAGAAGTACCCGAAGTTAAATCTGTTTGTTTAGAAATATTTGCAGATAATAGACATTTTTTATTAGTGTGCTTATATAGACCGCCAAATGCAAGAGTGTCATGGGATTATATTGATAATTTATTTGACAAATGTGTTGATTCAGGTATAAATAATTGTATTTTTCTTGGTGATATCAATGTTGACCTTATTACGATTAGCAATAACCACACGTTTACACGTTCTTGTCAAAGGTTAGGCCTAGAAATGTGATACATGAACCTACTAGAATTACTAGTTCGTCCTCCACTCTAATTGATCCTATACTGGTCAATAATTATGATATAGTTAGAGATAGCTATGTACTTCCAAACTTTTGTAGTGACCATTGTCCTTCTATTATTGAGATTAATTTTTCTGTTACTAGAGAAAAGTCTTATTTAAAGACAATATGGGATTATGATAATGCAAATTATATTGCCATTAACCAGCACTTGCAAAATACTGATTGGGATATGAAATTAGGAAATTCAGATAATGTTAATATTATAAATGAAGTTATTAACTTAGAGCTGAACTCTAATATGAATAGTTATATTCCAAAACAGATTATACGTGTTCGACCACGGGATAAATCTTGGATAAATAGTGAAATAAAGTGTAAAATTAGAAAAAGGAACCGGGTGCATAAAAAGGCAAAATTTCGAAATCTAGCAAGTGACTGGGGAAGTTTTCGTAGAATACGCAATGAGATAATTGATATGATTAGAGAAGCCAAAAAACATTATATTATGAAATTACAAAATTCACTGATTGACAAGTCTATTCCACCTGGTAAGTGGTGGCGAATTGCAGAGTGTCTCAAAATTTAACAGTACTAATACTACAAATACTCCTATTAAGGTAAATGGTGATATTTTTTTTCCATCCTGTAGACAAAACCAATTCTATTAATAACTATTTTACATCAGTATCTAACATAGATTCTGACCCTGATCTTCCTGATGTACCCCCACTTGCACCTTGTGAGCTGTCTGGCATTGTCATTAATGAACAAGCGGTATGTGATCAGTTTCAAATTTTAAATATTTCTATGCCGGCCGGTCCTGATAACCTTCCGCCTAAATTTTTGAAAGCTGTTTTCCAGTCATTAGTTAAACCACTGACTATTTTATTTCAAAAAAGCTTAAATTTTGGTGTGGTGCCTGGTGACTGGAAACTAGCCAACGTTTCCACTATTTACAACGGTAAATGTGGTAGCGATGGTGTAGCAAATTATAGACCAATATCTGTTACTAATTGTTTTATTAAGATATTGGAAAAAAATTATATTCAAACACCTTCACAACTACTTGTTAAGATATAACATACTATCGGATGATCAGTCTGGATTTAGACATAGAGATTCCACTATAAACCAGTTATTGGTAATTTATGATGTCATTATGAAAAATTTAGATATTGGCAAAGATGTTAGGTTTATATTTGTGACATATCAAAAGCGTTTGATCGTGTCTGGCATCGTGGTCTATTGTACAAACTTAGAAAATATGGAATTAAGGGTAACTTATTGACTTGGTTTGGTAGTTATCTTTCTGACCGTAACCAGCGAGTCTGCATGAATGGATACTACTCTACTTGGAATTCCATTAATGCTGGAGTTCCGGAAGGCTCCATACTGTGACCTCTTATATTTTTATTATTTATTAATGATATTGTTGATGTCGTTTCCAATAGCATGAAACTATTTGCTGACGATACATCCCTTTATTGTATTGTTGATGATCAGAATGAAGCCGTTGAATCCCTGAATTCTGATTTGAATAGTCTTAGTACTTGGGCATCTGATTGGTTTGTTAATTTCAATGCTTCAAAAACTAAGCCTATGCTGTTTACTAGAAAACATGATGTTAATATTCCCCCTTTATATATGAATGATTATGTCTTAGAAGATGTACTTAAACATAAACATCTTGGTATAAAGTTTTGTCCTAATGGTACCTGGAAAGATCATATAGATGAAATTTATATAAAAAAAAAAAGAAAAGAAGCTTGCTCTCGTCTTCATATATTGCGCATGATGAAACATAATCTTCATAGGAACTCACTAGAAAGCTTTATTTTGGTTTTATAAGACCTATACTAATATACGGAAGTGTAGTTTGGGATAATTGCACAAGAGAACAGTCTGATCTTATTGAATCAGTGCAATACGAACCAGACAGAATTGTTACAGGTCTTCGAAAGGATACCTCGAGGGTTAAGTTGTATGGTGAATTAGGGTGCGACTCCTTGCAAAACAGACGTAAGAAGCAAACACTTATTCTAATGTTCAAAGCTCTGCAATGAGAGCTACCCAACTATATAACGAATAAGGGAACGACCTTTCAACTTGAAAAAAAGGGGGGGGGGGCTATGTTTTTTTTCCTAAAAAAATATTCTGATTCCCAGTGTTGCTGAAAAAAATATTCTGATTTTGGTGGAGGAAAAAAAATAATCTGATTCAGAGATTTTGTCATATAACCTAATGTTAGATTCTGGAGAAAACAAAATCGTGCTTTGCGCGAGAAAAAAAAATTCTAACTCTCGTGTTGTCCGAAATTTTTTTTCGGAACGATTAAAAAAAACCCATACCCATCCCCCCTGCAAGTTAAATGGTCGGTCCCTAATATTATTTCTTATATTAATTTTGAACCTAACTACATGGTTAGAAACCCCAGATTCTTCACCCCTCCCCAATACCGCACCAAGTCATATAACGATAGCTTTTTTTCAACTGTTCTGGATTTATGGAACAAACTAGATAATGATACTAGGAACATTCAGTCATTATCTTCATTCAAGATTAAACTTTAATGAAGATATTGATAAATCTGCTAGCCTCTACTCTATTGGTTCTCGTAGCTTAAATATTTGGCATTGCCAACTTCGTAATGAAGCAAGCAGCTTAAATCACCACTTGTTTTAGTTTCATCTGTCCGACAGCTCCCAGTGTGCCTGTGGGGATGCAATTGAAAATAATTTCCATTATTTTTATGTTTGTCCATTGTTCTTAGACACAGAATACAACTTTTTTATTCTATAAGAAAGTTTCAAGATGTTTTAAATTTGGATATATTATTGAAAGGCTCACCAATCCTTACTGTAGAGGAGAATACTGAGATATTCGATGTTGTTCAGCATTTCATTACTGGTTGTAGAAGATTCACATGACTCAATACATTTTCCTTTTCTCTGTATTTGGTTTTATACCAACATTGAAAAGTCTTCCCATATATAGCTCCAAATCTTTAAATTTTTCAGTTTAATTGATAGCTGTAAACCTTTCAATTATTCAGGTCTCCCTTCCTCCTACCCTCTTTACCCAATTTGTACTTGCCTATCTCAATCAATATTTTGTTTAGATATTTCCCCCCTTATTTACTTATTTCTCTCTTCTTCCTCCATCTCTCCCAAATTCCCTTTATTCAATTATAAATATATATACTGAAAAAAAGAGTTAATTCATATTGATATGGTGGACCTCACTTAATTAGTGATTTTGATTTCATAATTTCAGTTTACATGTTGTATATATTGTGTGTTAAATGTAAGTTCAGTCTATCCATCATGCTATGCCAATTCATCATTATTAATATCATAAGTAATAATACATTTGTAGCTTAAATATAAAACCATAATTTGGCTAGATCTATTCCAAATTATATCATACCTATTAACTAGAGAAAGAAAAAAAAAGAAAAACACTTTTTCTTTTTGTAAGATTCTGCTATTAATATATATGTGTTTATGTTTGGTAATTAAGATGAATTGCATGTATACATGATGGGTAGATTGTTCTATGTCTTATGTAAATTGTTTTCTAATTGTTCCATCTTGTTGTTGGAGAGGATTTGCATAGGCATAGCCTGTTATCCAATCCCATTGATTTATCAATAAAATATTTGAAATGAAATACAATACATTGTACGTTTTATAGCAGGGAATTCCCTGTTTATGTAACATAAAATAGTGTCTTCCATGAAATAATGTCCTCCAGACAAAATATCATATGAAATATTGTCCATGAACATTATTTCATAATGAAATAGTGTCCTGGACATTATTTCATAATGAAATTGTGTCCTCCATCATGAGAAATTGTCCATTCTTGCTGGACATTATTTAACTGTGAAATAACGTCCGACATCAACTTGATATACGTTGTATGATATGTTTATGCTTCACATATTTATATTATACTTTATTTCAAAACAAAAGAGATTTCTTTGTCATAGAAATGATATTTATTTTCGTGCACATTTCGGAGGGAGTGGTGTAACTGGTATGTCAGATTCTAAAACTTCAATTTCACTAAGTAAATTATTGTTACTTTCATTCAACAGAAAGTTGTCTTTCAATGAATTATCAGATTCACTATACAAATCAAATGATCCAGGGGGCGCACCCGGCGCGCGCCTCCCCTAAAATTGGAAAAAAATATGATTTTTTTGCGTAAAATCGTGATTTTTCACACGAAATACCCCAAAAATTTTCACGCCTCGCTCCGCTCGGCGCCATTATTTCAAGCGCGCCCCCTAACTTCAAATCAGGGATCCGCCCCTGTGATCCCTTGTTAATTGGGGACATAATAACTTGTTTTTTTTTTTTTTTTTTTATATATATATCTGGGTTATCTATGTCTTATGTTTATATTATTATCAATCTTTAAAAAAAACACTTGAAAGACTATTTCATTATTTCCCTTTATTGTTAAAAATTTCATAACAATCAGTCATGAAATAATGTCCAAGTTTTGAATTAGAATTATCTCCCTTTGTTAGGACACAATTTCAATTGTCCATAACATGACATTATACTGTCCAGATAAAGGACAAAATATCATAGATAAGACAAAATTCCATGACAATATAATCATGAAATATTGTCCTGGAGGACATAATTTTGCTTTACATTTATAGCAACAAGTACATATTTTTTTTTATTAAAAAGGGTTTTTATCTTGGACAGAAGTTCGTTATAGGTGTCAAGCCACTAATTCACCAATTAGAGCTTTGAACATATACGAAAGTAGTCCCTTTTCAAGAAAAAAGTTCTAACGTAGAGGAATCATGTACGTTTCAGAAAATATATGGTCTTGGAAAGGTTAAATTTAAGATAAAATGACCAGGTAGGCTCGAAAAAAACACAAATTTAGTAGAAAACCTTCAAGAAATTAATTAATTACCTATATAGTGTAAATGTGACCCTTATCATACAGTATATGGGTCATTTTCAAAAAATGTCGCTTTTCCTGTCCACCTATGTTAAAAAAATATTTTGATACGAAAGCATTAATTTTTCGTGTTTAAACAAAACTTCGCATTATTTTCGAGTCGGCACGTCTAAAATGAATACGATTTACTCCTATTAACCCAAAATGAAATAATTTTGAAGCTCATTTTTTGTGCAATTTATGTGTATCCGGGATGAGGGTGTCATGTTTGCACTTAATTTTTCAATGATTTTTAGTATGTTTTCAGATTGGGAAAATGAATTATTTGAATCGTTTTTAAATGAATTTTAACAAGAAAGTAAAGTCTTGAAGTTATTTTTGCATTTATTTATAAAAAAACAAAATTATGCTTGCGTCCACGAAATGCATGTCTATCCTGTTACCGATACAAGATCCACACAACAATGATTTCTTCCTGCAAATACGGAACTCTTCTATGATGACGCCAGAAGTATAATAGGTTCTTACACGAGTCTCTATTGAAGATCTGGGATTTCTTCCGCGAGTGTGAGAAATTCCGTCTTTTCACGAGTGGAACGTAGCGGAACGAGTGAAAAGACGTAGAATTTCTCACACGAGTGGAAGAAATCCCAGATCTTCAATAGAGACGAGTGTAAGAACCTATTTCTTCCGTTTTCTACAATGTTTACATTTCGGCCCAGAAACTATAGCTAGATCACCACGTGCTAGGAGAGAAATTTGCATAATTGTGATACGTTTATGTAAAGTTTGTGAGTGCATCGGCACCGTGTACACATGCATGAACTCCTGAAAAGAACCGTTTAATCCTTATAATTCTTCAATGCAATACTGAACATAAAAAATATATTCTTGTATATTCCTGGTCTAAAAATCACACAAATTAAAATTCCGCGAAATGTTGTTGACGACGTTGGCACATTAACAACATGACGTCATATGAAGACTTCCAGTTTAAAACGTAAAGATCACACGTCATTAGGCTTGATGTACGCTTCAATTTTGATAAAATTTAACTAAAAGATGTTTGAAAGGTAGGCATTTTAATTATTTTTGTGTATTGTTGTAAATATGGTTTTCAATCTGACACTATCGATATACATTATAAAGTACACTACTTTCTTGTATTGCGTCATTGAAACAATCTGATTGGTCAATTCACCCTTGTAAGACAAGGTCACGCGCAGCTGTCTTTATGGCTTGTCTTAAATAGAAAACGCATAAAAACGGAAGAACACAGCGTCTTCAAAATGGCAACCAAAACGTTAGAACGTTAGGAGACAAGGGAACAAAATTATAACAAGAAAAGTGAATAAAAATGAGAGCGTACTCTTTTAAAATGTCTATCCTGTTACCAACAAATTTATACCTAAACACGAAATTATATCCTTAAAATGGCCCCTAACTGTTTGGAAACAAAGAACACTAAACCAAAAAAGTAAACACCGATTTACGGGGAGCCGTTATTTCATTACAGCATCAATAAACATATAAATTTGTCTATCCTGTTATCCTCATGAATAAAGTAACAGGATAGACTGATTTGGTAACAGGATAGACAATTATGTATCTGCGAATCTAATCAAATAGTTGAAAGTGTGTTATGATATGTACTTTAATTACAAGGTGTGGAACATTTTATACTTCACAAAAAAAGCAAACACAGATTTATGGGAGCAGTTATTTCACTACAGCATCAATAAACATATAAATTTGTCTATCCTTTTACTGTCTATCCTGTTACCATGTAAAGTAACAGGATAGACTGATTTGGTAACAGGATAGACTGATTTGGTAACAGGATATATAAATGTCCGTTCCTGTTACCATAAACAATATCGTTTTACTAAACTTATATGTAACAAAGGCACTTCATATTAGATTGATTCAAAAGACAAATATAAACTGAATGTTAGTACGTGCTTCAATTGGATTTGTATTGCCTGTAGTCATTTTTACAGCAATCAAAAATCTCTGTTTAGCTGTTTTTTTCAGGACGCAATATTAAGTACATATTTATTTTGTTACTGCAAAGAAATTAGATATTTTTTAATTGTTTTCTGAAAGACCACTAACATATCTTTGAGAAATAAGTTACATATTTTACACATTTTGTCTCTTAATAGTCAAAAAGTTCCCTTGACTTTAGTAACAGGATAGACAAAATAATGCACCATCTGTCGAAAATTTGTCAATAATATTTTCATATAATAGGATTTTTTCAACTTTGCAATTTCAAAAGGATACATTTTTTGAAAATGACTCATATATCGGTTTTATTTTTATTGCAGATAAGTTATGTAATAAATACATCATATCGTCATACGAGTCATTGTGCAATTCAAGGTTGTTGATTTAACCACACGTTTACATGGAATATAATAAAACTGATTTGTATTCGAACTCCAATATCCTTACAAACACATATTCAACATAAGTACAAGACCCGGGGTTTCACTGCTCCTCTTGTTAATATAACATTTGTAACTGTCTGCTGGGATCCCCTCCCCCAATAAAACTACATAATAACTTATAAAAAGTTTGTGAACGTGACGACAAATACAAACGACCTTGTCTTACTTTCAGTTATATTTATTTCATAGGTGTGTTTCACAGACACTCGTATCATATATATATTTGTTTACTGTCTACGTCTATCCATACAGAAAGGTCCTTATCGGTTTCGCGACGGTTGCCTCAGTTCACGGTCGAAAAAACTGTTTTAGAATTTCTTTAGTGAGCTAAAATTATTCTCTACTTTAAATATGATAATTTTTCTACAGCATGGCGTATGACACGCCTATCTTGGTTGCCAATTACCTACGTCATATATAATCCAACTTGAAATAAACAAAAACACTCCATATTTTTTCGGCTACACCGATCCAGCAGTGAATTAAAAAAACCCAATAAAATCGCCTGTAAAAAATACACGAGATGTTTCCTTGTTTTGAACGTGTCTAATATCAATATTAGTGATAATAAAGTCCACAAAATTTGATGATGTATTCTATTTCAACTTGAAATTGGAAATTCAACAAAAAGGGGTGGGGGGCTCATCTTGACAGTTTTGATAATATCTACAGAAACGGATTCAGATTGATCAAAAAGGGGTGGATGGGTGTGTGACATATTTTGGTTCTTAAAAATGACAGGAACAACCCAATATATTAGCTATTTGACCAAATATCATCGTAAATTCTAAATAATGATTCAGGAAAGAGGGGATGTCTCCAACCCCGAGTCTCCTGGAATCGACCGGGAACTGATTTTAAAATGACACAGATGTGTATATCTATAAATAAACTATCACCAGTTTTCCTCGATCGTGACCAAACTAATAAAATGTAAAATGTCACAATCTATTTTAATTAGGTATATGGATCTTTGGAAAATACACATATAATAAAATCATAATTTGCGTCATCTGACAAAATAATTTAACAAAATGGCACAAGAGTCAACCCTTTTCACTTCATAATCATTTTGTCATTTCTAATCTGACCTAGTTGTAGAATGTCCTGTTTACCATGGAAATGATCTTGCATTTAACAGAAAACAATTTGTTCAATAGTTTTAGAAATAAATTAATCTTTATTTTTAATATTCGCTGTAAAGTTATTGTAATTCATTTTTAGGTATTCATTCCAGTAATAACGATTATTACCTTCCCCCGATATCTTTGTTTTCAAAGCATATAAATGGTGTAATACATGCTTACAGTGAAATGCAGCTAATTTAGCAATGATTCAACAGAGGTCAGACTAGACCCTTCTTTGTAAATATATTCATCAACTTCTGATTAATGTTTACCATTTCTTACCTGAATTAACATGTGTATAACAACGTACGTGCAAAAGTAATACGTTGTAATTCAGTAATATCTATAGTTTTTTAAACAAACGAACCGTGTCGATATTGACGATACAATAATTGGGGTACATATTATCTAATACACTGTCGTCAAAGAGCTCCGGTCGAAAATGTTTCGTCAACATCCGGGATGCTATAGAGCGGTACTTTTAAAGAAGACACCGACGATTATCCTAAGTTTTGATGAATATACTGTATATATAATGTTTGAATTATGATGTTTTATGATTGATATTGTATTATGGTCATTTTGTCTCCAAATATCATTGTTTTTTGCAGTGTAAAATTAGATTTGATTGGTTTGATTTATTGTGTTTTACGCCACTTTCAGCAATATTTCAGCTATATCATGGCGACCAGTTTTATTGATGGTGGAAGCTGGAGTACGTGGAGAGAACCACCGACCATGGGAAAGCAACTGGTAAATTTTATCACCTGCGACTGCGAGTCGAGTGCACCCTTTTTGTAATTTACAAAGCCGGGCGCGAACTCTCGTCGTATTGGTGATAGACTTGTATGAGTTGTTAGATAATTCAACTACCCAACTCATTGAGCCACCCTGTAAAATTAGATTATTTCTAAAAGTTCTACATAATCCGGCATAAAAATCATTACAATCAACTGAAATATCGCTATATGTTGCATTTACCAATGCATGAAAGGTTGCCAAAAAGTAAAAAAATATTGATGAATGATTTATTTTACTTAGAGATATACTTTTGTTGAGGAAATATCAGTTAGTAATTAGCTATAGCCTGAAAATTAATGTCAACAGATTGTTTTGAATTCCGGCTTTGTCAAATTGTAAACATGTGAAGAAACTGATTGTGTCTTTTATTAAGAACTGGATTTGTCAGTATGTAAATACCACTGATCATATTATTATTGATCATTATATTGCAATTTAACAATAGTTATGATTAGGAAATATCTCAAAAGCGATAAATACTGACCCATAGTTTGAATATTCGCCATGACTCCTAAATTCATCTACTTTGTACAATGAAAAATCATTATTTTTTTTTAAATTGCCACTGTCGCGAACACTTGATTGTTTATGCCTTTGTTGACACTGACATAACGTCTGGCGTTCATTGCGCTACTATGATGAGCGAGTATCACTTTCTGTCGCTGTCCAGGCGCATCAATTGACTAGTGGGAGATATTTTTTATAATACTATATTTGAATTTTATACTCGTCGATAACAAAGTAAGTCAGTCTGTGGAAATATCTTCGTGGATACGATATATAGACAATATACATACATTGTTGGAAAATATAAAATGTATATATACGAGCTTTATAAACGGGAAGAAACGCGAACATTTGACGAGTTTATCTTACTTCTCCTCGAGTGCGGTAGATTGTGGGTTCGAGCCCCGGTCATGTCACACCAAAGACTATGAAATTGGTATTTGTTGCTTCTCCGCTAAGCACACAGAAGAAAGACTGGTTGGATCGGAATCAGAATAATATGTCTGAGTGGAGAGACATGTCTACCCGTGGACTTTTGTTTCAGTGTGCTAGCACTATGAACATTAACTCAGCGTGTGGTCTAGAATAAATGGAACCTCATCATCATCTCTTTGACAATTAACCTTTCCTCGCCATAATATAGCTGAAAAATTGCTAATTTGGCGTTAAGCAACAATCACTCACTGACGACTCTAAAAAGGGCAGAAACAAGCGTCGTTCTTATCGTTTTTGATTATGGCCTCTGTGAAGTCCGCGGTTATAAGCGTAAATGCTGTTACTGTTTTTTACCGTCGCTCAACATGAATCATGTACCAAAATACTATATCTTGGTCAGTGTTTTATACATACACTTCGAAAAATATTAAGCACTGACATGTTTATATACATGCTTCAAATATATGTAACATTACAAAATTAACAATGTATCTTTTGTAGATTCCCAGGGTTCTAACCCACAGAGTTGCGGAGCGCGTCCCCGGGTGGCGGAAAGGAGGAACCCTCTCGATGGGGTTGGGAGGAGTTGTCAGGTTATATATTGTGAAAAAAGAGAAATTTTGGAGGTTAAAGGAATGAAGTCTTGTTTTTGTTGTGTGAACAAATCAAATAAAAATAAATCAATTTTTTATGGGATTATCTATGCAAGAGATAATAATTTAGAAGTTGTGTTAAATTTACTGTTGTAAAGGGGGAAATGAATCGATACATGGTCTGTACAAACAAGTTTTGAAAAGGCACATGCGATAAACAAATCTGTACTCTTTTTTTCACAGACAAATATCAGTTATTCTGATCCCGAAACAGTACCACACGCAACCACGAAATACAGAATCAAACGGTCAATCAGGTAGACAAGGTAGAGTTTCTACAGCTATAACCGTACAGCCAAATGCAATTCCTTCCCCTTCCCCGTCCCACAGTCCTGCCCACCCGCCACCAACGTACACTGAAAGTACTAATATAGGAGGGTGGCAAATACAAAGTGATTACTATGGTAACAGGACATGGTGACAGACTACCGAGAATACAGGAATAGGATTTACACAATCACACAATGGATCGACGATTGGTGGATCGCCGATTGAAGTGGAATCACCACCGTTGTATGAAGTTCTGTATCCGTCTGGACCAGCAAGATAATGTTTACATAAACTATGAAATTCTTCAAGGAGTTATGCTATTTTTGCTTTCTAAATGTAGTTTATTCAAAGTTGCTGTTACAATTAAATACTAAGTGTGCCTTCTTTTAGCTGTTATAGCTGTCTCATCAATGGGTTATGGTGATTAACGCCACTTTCAAAAATATATCAGCTTGAGTTATATCGCGGTTGTCAGATTTATTGGTGGTGGAAACCGGAGTACCCGGAAAAAACTCCACCAACCTGTCTGTACCATCAAGACAAATATATGTAAATCTTTTTAAGAGGAAACAACACAAAAATTCATCCAGACACAAAGAAAAAATACAATACTGGGGACATGAACAGCTTTCACATGAAAGGTTTTGTGCATTATCAATCAAGCTTACACTGCATGGTGATAATTCCAGTAGTTGAAACAACTCGAAATTGTATTGGTTTATTCTCAGGACCATCCTCAAATACATAGCCGAGACATTTGACTTGGGCTTAAAAGTTTTCATGTTCAACAGCTATATATATTGTTAGGTCAATATCTCTTCTAATCAAGCTTATTCTGACAAACATGCAGAAAAAAAGATGAACTGTTAGCTAATTCTCACTTATAATACCCCGCATATACCTTCAATGTGTATAAAAACAAACTAAGTCGGCAAACAGGAAGTAGAAATCTGACGGATCCAAAAATGCTTCCCACAATATGGCATAGTGACCAAATATCAGATTTCTGCCATCTTT
Source organism: Gigantidas platifrons (assembly GCA_002080005.1). Taxonomy (NCBI): domain Eukaryota; kingdom Metazoa; phylum Mollusca; class Bivalvia; order Mytilida; family Modiolidae; genus Gigantidas; species Gigantidas platifrons. The sequence goes on from MJUT01057246.1 coordinate 555,712, forward strand.
TGTTGCTGAGAAAAATATCTTGGACGGACGGACAGAGGTAAAACAGCATACCCCCTCCGGTGGAG
>MJUT01057246.1:570929-582479 GCA_002080005.1 Gigantidas platifrons
ATATGTACACCACGTTATATCTTAAACACTGCTCAAGTTGGCGCTAAACATCAATCAATCAAATAACAAAATATGTACACGACGTTATATTTTAAATACTGCTTAAATTGGCGTTAAACACCAATCAATCAATCAATCAATAAATCAACAACATATGTAATGTACATATAAAGATATACTATTAATAACAAACTGTATTTGGATTTTTTAAGTAGAAACAAAGACGACAGTCTTACCTAGTGGAAGATGATAATACTTCAGGTTTGAAGTCTTGAAATCTTTACCCTCTAATTCTTCATTAAAACCAACGTCATCACCATATTCGCCAACATTTCTGCTCTCATAATTCACTGTAGAAGTTGGAGAGATGTAGATATTGTCCCTTGTAGAGTTCAGAACAAGTGTTTGTAAAGTGGAGTCTAACTGTCTTAAAGGCATGTAATCGTCATCGTATGTTGGGGTATTGTCTTGTATGTTGATTAAAGTTATGGGTTCTTGTGATAGGTTTCCGTTATGTGTTATACCTTGCCGCATGTTGATAACAGACTTAAAGCCAGCATATTGTATCTCTTGTAAATGCCCCTTCCTGATCTGACCAGCAGTAAACCAGTTTTTGTACACTGGATGAACAAACCAATACCCTAACCAGTTGCTAGGAATTACATTCGGTTTTATTGGATTTTCAACAATAGGTTCACCTGTTATTTCGGCAACGACTGACTTTGAAGTTTGTGTGGTGAAATCCATACCCATAACGGCACCCATCTTGTAGATTTTCTGACTGTTGACTTGTGGACGGTGGTGTGGATCACGCCTTGACTGATAAGCCAAATGCATCAGAGTTGCAAAAGCAATAGATCTTGGTTGACTTGAATACAATAAAATCGGTTTTTGAACACGAGAAATAATTCCAGATATTTTTTGAATTGACGCAAGAGAAACACAATCCTCATTGTCATTCAAAATGGTTTCAAACTGCATTCCTGTAATATTTGCAATATTCTCTCCTTCAGAGGTTGTTTCCAACGATTCGCTTCCATAGTTACCAGGATTAGCTTCAGAGTAAAGAGAAATGATAGACTTAAATCCACCTTCATATGCATATTTTATTTGTCTCGCTGTTAATCCACCAGCGACGTGGAGTTCTGGAGTAATTTCCTTTGTCCACCATAGTTTTTTTGGAGCCTTTAACCCAGGTATACTCCTTTGAGTCAACGTGTCAAGTTTGATATTTGCTCCTGTAGATAATCCTTGAAAACGCAAAGAACAAACAATCGTAATACTATACCATATCACAGCAATGTTCCTTTTGGCATTCCACATTTTGTAAGATTCTTTACCATGTGTCAAGCTAAAAATGAAATTAATTGTATGTTTATTTCCGATGTATTGATTACAAGTAAGTGTAATGACGTGACCAATAACTGGTAAATTTAGAATACAGTTCCGAGTCACCTTGTTACAGTGATAAGTTAACGAGAACTCACAAAACTGTTGTATAATTGATCAACACGTGCACTGCTACACGAATACAATACATTGTACGTTTTATAGCAGGGCATTCCTTGTTTATAGTAACAAGTACATGTGTATTAATAGCACTTAGAACTACTTATTCATACCGATATTTTTTTTTTATCAAAAAGGATTTTTATCTTGGACAGAAGTTCTTTATATAGTGTAAATGTGACCCTTATCATACAGTATATATCGGTTTTATTTTTATTGCAGTAAAGTTATGTAATAAATACATCATATCGTCATACGAGTCATTGTGTAATTCAAGGTCGTTGATTTAACCACACGTTTACATAGAATATAATAAAACTGATTTGTATTCGAACTCCGATATCCTTACAAACACATATTTAACATAAGTACAAGACCCGGGTTTTCACTGCTCCTCTCGTTAATAGTAACTGTCTGTTGGGATCTCCTCACCCAATAAAACTACATAATAACTTATAAAAAGGTTGTGAACGTGACGACAATTACAAACGACCTTGTCTTACTTTCAGTTATATTTATTTCCTATTGGTGTACATGTGTTTAAATGAAAAATGTATTTTATGCTTGTGTAAAATTACGTATTAAAACAGAAGTTTTTGCATATTTGAAGAAACAGGATGATGTATTTCATTTTAACTTGAAATTGGAAAAAAAGGGGGGGGTCCTCATCTTCCGGAAAGTTTTGATAATATTTACAGAAACGGATTCAGATTGATCAAAAAGACATGGATGGGTGTGTTACCTATTTTGGTTCTTAAAAATGACAGGAACAACCTAATATATTTGCTATTTGACCAAATATCATCATAAATTCTAAACAATAATTCAGGAAAGAGGGGATGTCGCCTACCCCGAGTCTCCTGGAATCGACCGGGAACTGATTTTAAAATGACACAGATGTGTATGTCTATAAATAAACTATCACCAGTTTTCCTCGATCGTGACCAAAGTAATTAAATGTAAAATGTCACAATCTATTTTAATTAGGTATATGGATCTTTGGAAAATACACATATAATAAAATCATAATTTGCGTCATCTGACAAAATAATTTAACAAAATGGCACAATAGTCAACCCTTTTCACTTCATAATCATTTTGTCATTTCTAATCTGACCTAGTTGTAGAATTTCCTGTTTACCATGGAAATGATCTTGCATTTTGTTCAATAGTTTCAGAAATAAATTAATCTCTGTGAAGTTATTGTAATTCATTTTTAGGTATTAATTCCAGTAATAACGATTCTTACCTCCGACGTCCTTCTTTGTAAATATATTGATCATCTTCTGATTAATGTTTACCATTTCATACCTGAATTAACATGTGTATAACAACATACGTGCAAAAGTAATACGTTGGAATTCAGTAATATCTATAGTTTTTTTTTAAAACAAACGAGCCATGTCAACATTGACGATTTATACAACGATTGAGGTACAGATTTTTATCACATTTTACACTGTCGTCAAAGAGCTCCGGTCGAAAATATTTCGTCAACATCCGGGATGTTATAGAGCGGTATTTTTAAAGAAGACACAGACGATTATCCTAAGTTTTGATGAATATACTGTATATATAATGTTTTGAATTATGATGCTTCATGATTGGTATTGTATTATGGTCATTTTTTTCTCCAAATATCATTAAGCAGTGTAAACTTTATCGGCGAAATATTTTTTTTTCACATTTGTTTTTATTATAATTCATCGTAAAACAAAAACAATATGTTTTAAAGATCAACATCAAAAACCATGTGTCCAAGCTCATACACAATTGTTTATTATATAATTAGCTCACATCTAATTGTCATTGTTTACCTGTTCGACGTTGATTGACAATCAACATGTATTAATCACCACGTGATTATCTTTGCATAGTCTATATAGTAGGCGCGTGCCGACAAAAATGCAAATATCGTCGTTAATTTTAAACTTTTTATTATAAAAATAGACCATATACGATTTTTTAAAACTGACAATTCATTTGCAACATTCTTTGTGCACATAGAAGGTCTCTATTATGTCCTCAGTGCACTTTTATTGTTCTTAGTGCACCAATGAGGTCATTTGCGGTATTTCTACACACCATATATAACATATTGACAGAGTAAAAAAGTCCTTAATTTTTATATTACATATGTAATGTATTACTCGTGTCATTGAAAATAAAATATTAACATAAAATATTTTTTCCACTGTGAAGAAACCAGACGTCTTGTTTCTATTTTTAAAAAATATTGACGCTATGTTTCTATTTTTAGTAACATAGAGTCAATATGCTTAGCTTTAGAAACATGCCTGAAATATGATTCTGAGACAGAAAAATATGCAATATATTTAGGGTACCACTGCACAGTCTCAGCCAATGAAAATAAAGGAAAATACAGACATATGTAATATTAAGATATATACATGTTAAATGTGTATTGGGACATTTATACTTGAAATATTTATCATATATTTTTTATTATATATTTGCGATCATAATGTTAAAGTGATCCTCAATATGTTTTACTGCGAAATCGCATAATCACTATCAAAAAGGCTAAAATATGCTATTCTATGAATTGATATGTTTGATACAACACAAATCACGAAAAATTGGGGGATTTTTCAAGGAATGGATACTTCAGAAGATATAGGAAAAACTATGATTGATCAATGTCATACTAAAAAAGATAGGAAATGTCTCCACCAGATTTTACAAATTTTCATTTTTAATGTTGATCAGTTCAGGACGCAATGAATGAAAAAAAAAAGATGGCGACAAAATGGCCCACTCGAAAATAGCAGATGCCCAAACATCTGATGTAAATTCAATTCATATATAGATATCTATCAACAATCTACCGAGAGGAACTCGCTATTAATCATCCATGAACGCTGTAATCGGCTTAGCAAAGCACTGAAAATTCGATAAAATCACTCTCATCAGATAACGATATATTGATGCCAACTTCCGGTTGTGCAACATGAAATTTTTGCACACGACACCAACGTGTCGCGTCTCCTCTGAAGAAAAGGTATATATTAAAAATGGTTTGTTTTGTGTTATTTATTTTTTTTTACTTTCCATAAGTTATTTTTATTATTTTCTGCTAAGTTTTCATCATTTATTTTTTAATTAAACTTTATTATTATTGCTGTAAAGACTATACAATTTGTATTTGTTGCTTCTCCGTTAAGCACTGGTTGGCTCAGAATCAGAATAATGTGTCCGAGTGGAGCGACATGTCTACCTGCGGACTGTTAGTGAGCTAACACTGTTACCTGTTACATTCTCTGTATGCTGCCGCATTTGTCAGGCGAACCACTTCTTCAAAGGATCTTCATCCATTCTTGAAGCGTAGTTTATAATTTATACGTTTTAAGCACTTTATATTTTGGGATGTGGAACAATTTTTAAAAGAATATCCTAACACACACTATAAAAATCCAACTCAGCGTGTTGGTCTAGTACAAATTGAACCTCGTCATCATTTCATTGAAAATTTACTTATTCTCGCCATGATATAGCTGGAAAAATGCTTGTTCTGGACAAAAATCGAGACAAATTAAGGAAATATAATCTAACTGACATTTGATAAACCGGACCGTTTTCCAACTAACAACAGGAATCAAATTCAACTTTTCAGAATTTATTTTCATATTCGATCTCGTTTTAGAGTTTTATTGTTCTGAACAAAAATCGAGACAAAACACGGAAATAAAACCTTACTAAGTGACATTAGATTTTTTTTTTATGAAAGACGGCAGTATTGAGGACATTCAAATTCAACTATTTGAATATTTAATTTATGAAAACACTGATTTTGGAAGGAAAGAATGATGGACGGGGCAGACTAATTTGGTGATGACAGGAAAAGGACCGTTTTCTAATGCAAGTAGGAATAAAATTGAACTTTTCAGAATTTATTTTCTGTAAGTGAAAAGAATTTTATATTTCTTACAGTGGGCTACAGCACTTTAGTTAATTATACACAAAGCCATAAAAATGTCAGAAACCCCAAAGTGGTCATTACACAGGTATACTATCAGTATTGGGACAATTCTCGCGCGTAAGTAGCGGTATTCAACTTCAACTATTTGAATATTCATTATTTGAAAACATTTCGGGTGGGAAGACTGATGGACGGGTAAACTAATTTGGCGACGACAGGTTAGGGACCGTTTTCTAGTGCAAGTAGGAATTAAATTAAACTTTACAGAATTTATTTTCATATTCGATCTCGTTTTTGGATTTTATTGTTCCTGACAAAAAAATCGAGACAAAATACGGAAATAAAATCTTACTAACTGACATTTGATTTTTTTTTTATGAAAGACGGCACTATTGGGACATTCAAATTCAACTATTTGAATATTTATTATTTCAAGATTCAAGACTGTTTATTCCAGAACTCAGGCGCACATGTGCGCAACAAAAGCAAATAAACTAAATACAATTACATATAATAGAAAACAACAAAAATAACTACAATCAATTACATAAAAACATGGGGGATAGTGAGTACACATATTCAAAATAAAACACTAATTTTTCTAATAAACAATGATATATTAATAAGTAATTCTGTGTGACAAAGATTGAACAAACCTATCATTTTGTTTTCATTTGGGTTATTTATATAGTAACTTGGAATAAATTTATTACGAATTTCAACTACTTCTTTACACTGACAAATAAACAAATACTGGAACTCATCGCCAATCATACCAGATGTGCATTTACTGCAAAGTCTATTAGCTTTAGGTATATTTCTCCAGCGTCCAGTTTCTATCGGGAATTTTATATTGGATAATCGGAGTTTGGTAATAAACATTCTATGAATAGGTTTTAATCTTAATAAATAGGATTTCAATAATAAAATGACTTTTAAATGACAGATATAATTGTCCCCTTGATGTATTTGCCAGAACAGAATTCCATTTTTGGATGAATTGATCACGTAAGATCTGCTTGGCATAAGTTTTTAGCCAATTAACACTTACATATTGTTGATCAGAATACATAAAACTAAGCCCAATTTCATCAAAGGTAGATTTAACAAATTCTATCCATTTGAAACCTTTTGTTCCATTAATGTTCATAATATATAACAAACGAGCTATCTTTGGCGATAATTTATTAGATGATATAAGCTTATTCCAAAAAGTTCTCACTCTAAGAATATTTTTGAGAAACTGAAGATGGACTTTTTCAATACTGTCATTTTTATCAAATCCAATTACTTCGCAAGCATATAATAAAATGGGGGAAACTAAAGTATAAAAAATCTTTAATTGAAGGTCCAATGGAATTTTTATATTTCTTATCTTATAGTAAACAGAGTATAAAGCCTTTTGTGCTTGCTCTACAAGTTTTTTCTTCGCATTTAGGAAATTGTTATAAAAATTAAAAAGTATTCCCAAATAGTTGTATGATTCACAGGTATCCAAATCCTTGTTGTCAAACATAAATCTTGTATTTTGAGTAACCTTACTTTTTGAAAATATAACCACTTTGTTTTTGCTATATTAACTTGTAATTTCCATGTTTTACAATATTCTGAGAAAACATTCAACACTGTTTGCATACCATCAATACTTTCTGACATTAGAACAGTATCATCAGCATATAACAAAAGAAATATCTTAAGATAAATATCTAGTATATCAAAGCTTACTTCATTAATCATATCTAATGACTCAACACCACTGTCTTCCAAATATTGCTCAATATCATTTATAAAAAGCAAAAAAAAGAAAGGTTAAAGGTTTTCCCTTTGTCTAACATTACAGGCAAAATAATTTGATTTTTGACAATTTTTCGAAACACAGGACTTTACATTTTGATACAAACTTTTGATAACATTAAAACATTTTCCAGATATATTATTTTCTATTAATATTTGCCATAAACCTGCTCTCCATATTGTATCAAACGCTCTACTGAAGTCTATAAAGGTACAGAACAATTTCTTCTCTTTTGAAAGATATAAATTAATAAGGCTATGCAAAATAAAAATATTGTCAGCAGTCGAGTGAGAATTTCTAAATCCAGCTTGTGCTGATGATAATAAACAAATTTCATCTGATAAACTAGCCAATCTATTATTCAGTATGCCTGTGAATACTTTTCCTAAGCAACTCATTAAAGTGATTGCTCTATAGTTCTTTGGATTTTTTGAGCTACCTTTATTTTTGAAGATAGGTGTTATAACACCAACAGACCAGCTTACAGGAACTACACCTTTATCAAAAATAAAGTTAAACAATTTAACATAGATTGGAATCATAAAATACACAGTATTTTTTAAATATTCAATGGTAACATTGTCTAATCCACTAGCTTTGTCATTGTGTAGATTCAAAATAACCTATTCAATTTCAGCTTGAGATATAGGAGCATTTAATACATCATCATGGTTATTTTCGTTCAAATTAATTACAATTTCAATATCGTCGTTTTCAACTTCATTCATTTCTTTGAAGTAGTTATAAAGTTCGTTCAAAGACACATCAACTGATTGTCTACTTTTTTCTGAACAACGATTCAATATATTCCAGAATTTTTTAGGATTTGATTTAGCAGAGTTTCGGATGTCACAAGTCATTTTATCTTGATATTTCTCAAACTTTTATTCATTGCAAATTTATAAGCCTTACTAGTTTCAGATAAGCGAATCCGGTTAGTTTCGCTTTTGAATCTGTTGTATATTTTTCTGGCAGTATGAAACTCTTGTCTTTTATGTTTACATATTTCGTCAAACCATAGGCGATTTACAGAGTTGTTTGATTTTGTCGGTCGAAAAGTTCCAAAAGAGTTCTTTGCAGAACTATCAAAAAGGTCACAAATCAAATTAACTATTAAATTGATATTTTCCATATCGACTTCGCTACTCGTGTTTTCAAGATTACTCAATTCATCAACCATAAAATTTATTTCTATAAATCTTTTGTCTTCTATAACACGATGAACGAAATCATCGCTTTTAGTATGGTCCCAACGTTTTGCCCTCGCGTTGCCTATAGATTTAAAGTTTTCTTCTATTTCGTCGTTGTCTGGAGCATGCAGACAACTTAATGATAAATATAACGGTCTATGAACGTCAGAAAACATTGGGGAATACTCCTTTACCTCAAAATCTGAAATATGTGATAGCAGCTTGGATGAGCATAAACAATAATCAATGCCAGTTAAGTCCTTACCAATTAACCCATCTTTTCCGGCTCTACCATTCATAATATAAATATTATTTTTTCTACAAAAATCTAACAACTTGTGACCATATGCATTAGGCCTACTTGTACATGTGCTTTTCCTGTGCAATGGCAGATTTGCACGTGTAAGATTTTCATAATCGTACATGTAACTTATCAAATCTGGTTCATCATTTAGATTGAAAATATCTAATAGTGACTCATCAGGCTGTACAAAATCTTGCAGATTGTTAGTTTTAGCATTAAAATCTCCAAAGAGGCAAATACATTCTCTATTTTCAGAAAAAATAAACATTTCAGACTCAATTTCAGAAAATGCATCATCTCAGGCGTATTTGGTGTTCTCAGGAGGGACATAAACACAGCCTAATAAAACATTTTCTAGGTCAGAGCAAATAATACTTTTCAATTTAAACCATAGTACAAATTCTGATTCTGATTCTATAAATTCAATATAATTCAAAAGAGATTTTTTATACACAACAACAATACTACCCGATTTTCTACAAAAACTCTTTCTGTGTTTGGCTTTAAAAGAATATTCATGAGGTAAATCTAATTTGTCATATGTATCAGTTTTTGTTTCTTGAAACAACAGAATATCATGATTTTTAATAAATGTTATGAAATCTGGATTTAATAATTTAGATTTAAGTCCACAAACATTCAAACAACATATATCAAGTTTATTTTTATTGAAATAACAGTTATCGCTATCCCGCCTGTCCTAGAAGAATCGGACTTGACGATTGGCACCGGTATGACTTCTTTCTCGTCTGTCGCCATCATTTGTATCTGTGTTATGGTTTGGTATATATCGCTGTCCGTCAACATACAACTTATCGACTACAATGTTTGCCCGCCTGCCTTCGTCTCGAAACTGTTTCATTATCGGAACCAGTTCCTTCCGACGGTCACTAATTTCCTGCGGATATTGGGAATATACTCTTTGTGGCTTATCATTTAGAAGTGTCTGGGCGGCTCTCGGTACTCTCTCTTTATCTTTATAATAAACGAATCTGGCGACAATTCCTCTGGGTTTTCTATCGACACATTTACGAAGACGGTGCACATTGTGAAATTTGACTTCATCTTCTATGTTAAGTTCTTCTTTAATGAATGTGCGTAAAATAGTCTCAGTGTCCTCTTTAATAGACGGGTCGGGGTCTCAAAGATCACGTTGTACTTCATAGATCTAGTTTTGCCATCTAAAATTGTTTCGTTTAGTTCATATGTGCGCATTTCTAAATCTCTACGTGAGCATTCAAGTTCTGAAATTCTGTTATGAAAGTGTCTCATATCATTTTCGGTATCACCTTTTTTTTATCTTGATTATGTATCGTTTGTTTTAATTGTGCTATATCTTGATCAACAATGTCAAATTTCCTTTCGATCGCCGAGAGCCTTTCACAAACATTATCCGATAAATCTAATTTTTGCAGCTTTGTTTGTATATCTTGGAGTATCATGGGTAGGTTATGTGTATTGGGAGGATATATCTGGTTCATCGGATCATTTGTTGACATATTTGGTTGACCATAACCTTGACCTTGGAATGTTGAAGGTTTGTTCGATTGTAACACATTATTGTGTATTGGCGTTGAAGTATAAACATTTTGCATGGCAGGTTGCAATGAGTGAAAAGGTTGCACTGTACATGGAGACGATATAATAGGAATATTTGGCGGTGGTCCGTATAACGTCTGATTAGCATTATGAATTGCGCTATAAGTCAAGTTGTTTTGGGGGGTTGACGGTGCACTCGACATGTTTGATTCATTCAATCGCTTACGCTTTGATTTAACTCAAACTTCATAACAGAGTCATAGTTAGTAAGCATTGTTCTCCTTCATACAAACTTTGTAAGAATATAAACTTCAAGAATTTGATCCCAACTATTTACACCTGTGTGTCACTATCCGCCATGTTTTCCTCCTATTTAAAAACATTTCAGGAGGGAAGAATGATGGACAGGTAGACCGGAGTAATTTCGTGACGACATGATAGCGACCGTTTTCTAGTGCAAGTAGGAATTAAATTACACTTTTCATAATTTATTTTCATATTCGATCTCGTTTTGGGATTTAATTGTTCCGGACAAAAATCGAGACAAAATACGGAAATAAAATCTTACTAACTGACATTTTATTTTTTTTACGAAAGGCGGCAGTATTGGGACAGTTCTCCCGCGTAAGTAGCAGTCAAATTCAACTACTGAAAATGCATTATTTGAAAACATTTCATGACAACAGGAACAATGAAAACAACTTAACAATTAAATTATAAAAGAAATAGTTTTGTTAGTGAAAACAGTTGTTAATAAAAGTAATACAGCAATAATAGTTAAGTTTAATTAAAAATAAATGAAAAAAACTTTGCGGAAAATATATAAAAGTAACTTATGGATAGTAAAAAAAAATAAATAACACAAAACAAACGATTTTATATATACCTTTTCTTGAAATGTCTGTAAGATAAAAAAAAATACAGCTAAGCTATTTATCTGTGTGCTACCATGTTTTGTACTTGTCATGCAGTACACATTCATCTCATCATTTTATTCATGAAAACCGGCAAATACACAAGGATTGATGGATTAACTGACAAAATAGTGTTTACATTTAAACTGCATATTCCTGTTGGATCGGACAAGGGCTCGTTACGGCGTTTACATAGGGATATATCAAATGTGAAGCTTATAATCGTATAACGTGACATCCTTCTGTGTAGTTTTGTTGTCAGCTAATGTAATTTGAAAAAAATATAATGTCGTAGTACATAATCAATGTCAAATATATGTAATATCATAACATAAGTTTTGTGGGGTTGGGGTGCGGGT